>JZKD02S1320652.1:140505-161810 GCA_000966675.3 Picea glauca | reverse complement strand
TCTTATACTCATTACATGGTGATGCTCGAAGGTGGTGGTATCATTCACTCCCTGTTGCCAGCATATCTTCGCTGCAGGAATTTCATGCAGCTTTCAATAAGAATTTCAGTAGGTAATACTCTTCTGATAAACTTCTTGAAGGGTTTTGTGAAAAATACAAGATTTATATTCAGCAGGAAGTAGAGTCTTCTTCATGTGATGAGATTAGTAATGATCCGATTGAAAGTGAAAGTGAAGATGAAACTGAGTTCTCTAATAAATATGTGCATGGAAATTTTTCTCCTTCTAATTCTCGAGAAGAGGAATTTCATGGCATGATTGATGGTTGTACTAATGATTGCATGGATTCAAATCCATTAAATCCTATAGCTTATGCATCCGATCTCTTTGTTTTACAAGAAGAAACTATTGTAGAAAATGATCTTTCTCCTTTCCTGCAAGAGGTTTCCCATCCTTTGTTAGTACCTGAGATTGAAGAAGAAGATTAGGAGATTGATCATCTTCTTATGCAAGAAAAGGGCGTGCTTGATTCACCTATTTTTGATGAATATTCTGATGAAGGAGAGAAGATCTCTTTTGTCGACGTGAAGATAATTCCACCAGTTTATGATAGCTATGAATCAGATGTTGATGAAGAACAACTATGTATAGAAATCAGCCATCCGGAAACTCCCGCAGCAGACATTCAACAGTCACCTTCTCAAATCAGTGAGCCTGCATGTATTGTGTTGGAACCTGGATCTGCAAAAGACACCAAACAGTCTATCATCAACAGTGAAGCTAGCATACAGTCCTATTCAGATTTGCAAGCATCCGAAGGTGGCAGCCATGATCAATAGGAGGATATGAAGAGACTTTCAGATCTTCAATTGAAACATAAACAAGAGGTATTTGTTTTCAGTCTTATAGATCCATTTGCTAATTATCTTGAGTCTCTGAGCAGCTTGGATGTCAGATCACTTTTGTCAATTGAAGGATGGCTGTCCTGCTCTTTTGAAATGCATTTATGTATTCTTTGGTTTCCTACATTGATCATTTCTGAATCAAGATGCTTACCAATCAGTCAGATGCTTGTATGGCTTCATTGGAATTATGTTTTTACCTAATCTAAAGAAGCACACTTGATTATAGTAGAAGTAGGAAGAAATAAGCTCATTTTTGAGCATTTCCTTTTTGTCAGTTTTCAACATACAATCATATCAGTTTCAAATAAGGAACATAGGTTCTTTCAAGTACAGAGGTTTTCTGGGACAGAGTTAAAGATGGAAAAGGAACAGGTCTACAAGTTCTTGGCAGCTCGCGGGGAGCATGCAATCCCTCATGGAGCCTATGTTAGCACAAGAATTCTCATCTAGAAGAGGCCTAACTATCAGAGTTTTGGATTTTTGCTAAATACCAGTGCCCTCAGTGGTAAAATACACTACATCTTTGCACTGCCAAGGCATCTAAGTAAAGGGGGTTTGATATCATGAAAGGAAATTAATTACTCTGCACATGTTTAAGATTGAAGGCACTTCATTTTTTACAATGCTACCTAAACCGACACACAGACGCAGCACAGTGGCGCTACCTACAGGCGCTGCGTAATATTCTGGTAGAAAACAAATTGTGCAAAGTTATTTTACCAGTTTTGAGTCATTAACTTAAAACTTTGATTGTGAACAATTGAGAAGGTATTTTTGAAAAATGGAGGAGGTTTTTGTTCATAAGATTTCAAATAAAAAAAAACTCTCTCAGTTTTTCAAAATGTGTTTTGGTTTGAGAGATATTGGATATAGAAGTAGGCGTTGCATACTCTGCACAATGGCGTTGCGTACTAATTTCCTGTAGTAGTCATGGTTTTCATATTCGCCTTGTTGGGAGGTTTCCACATGTCAAGGAGGGTTCAAATGACTTCTCAAGGATCAATTAGATGTCAAGGGACACCTACACCTAAGATTTAGCTCCAGTAAAGGCCTCATGCATGAGGTGGAAACAATTTATTAATGACTTCCAACAAATTCCTGAAAATCAACAGTTTGTTGGATTTTTGTCTCTTTGACTGTTGCCACCTATCTCCAAGGCTTATAATCCAATGGAGGAGATGGGATTCAACCTCCTTAGGTTATGTGGATGCTATTTTATATTTAAGAAAGGAGAGATATCTTGGAGAGGGGTTGTATTCATGAGAAAGAGAGATGAGAGAGCTGTAGGAGGCACTTTGCCTGTGATTATTGTAACCCTGAGAGGGTTTTGTTTTTGTAAACATTTCTGTTATTGAAGGTTCATGACATATGTGTTATCAGATTGTATCTCTTGTTTTATTTCCCAATTTGTCTTCTTACTTGAATGAATTGTACACCTTGAGGATCATGGTTGCCTTTGATTAATGGATTCTTGAGCATCTGAGGATCTGATGTATTTTGCCTATTATTCACTGTTTATATTCAAGTACCTTGAATTCATTTATGCATAGAGGATCTCTGCCTTATGGATGTTCTTCTTTGTGTTATATTTTTCTTCGTCTATTCAATAAACCTTTATCTGATATGTATATTGATTGCATTTAATGAGCAGGGTGTTTTCTTGACTCCATAGCCCAATGGTCCATCATTGATTTACAACAGCTTACTGTCCTTCCCCTTCCTTGTTTTCTTCTTCTTAATCCACAAAACCAATAAATAATTTTTATTTCTATGTTACCAAGCTTACTCTCATTTGCAGTCTGGGAGTAACTCTTGGAGTGATAACACATTCTTTAAATAAACTTGAAGATACTCATGAAAAGCATGTTCCCTTGAACTGAAAGAAACAATATGTTTTGATACCTCCCATGCTTATGTTATCAGTGACATTCTCTTTTTAATGTTTTTCTCTACATAACTTTTGACTTTTTTGAATAAAATATAAGATCATTTTAACTTAATAGCGGGTGTAGTTGGTTTAGACATTAACAAAGGACTTTCCAGGATTGGAAGAGGCATCAGGGCAGTTTCCAATTCTTTGATCCTTCCCTTTAACTTAGCATTTTAAGCTTCCAAACCATCAATAGAATCATCAAGAGCATCCCCAGTTTCCTTGTAGGTTTTGGAAATTTGGGATGGTCACATGTCCTTCAGGTCGACCTCTGAGTGAGACATTCCCTTATTATTCTTCTGGTCACTTCTTTCTACAATCAATGTTTTAGACTCTTTATAAAAAACAACACTTTGAAAAGTGAAGGATTCTTCTTCACTAAAGGTCTCATTTCCAACGACTTCCAATAAAGAATTTTGTTGAGCCATATTTTCCGGTTGTTCCATTGCAGGAAATATTTTCTCAATATCTACTTCTAGTTCCATGTCCTCCAAAGAAAATCTTTGGATGTCGTTTTCTATAAGATTATCCTTTTCCTCTTGCACTAAAATTTTCCTTTTCTTTCTCACGAGGAGCTTATGTGAACTCTCAATTTTCCCAGGGGGAGGATTATTTTCTCCCCCTCCACTTGAACTACTGTTGAAAACCTTTTTAACTGGGTGGGTTGTTGGAGAATTGCTCCAATATGTGGTATTCTTAGGAGTAACAACTGGAGATTGAACACTTCTTTCACTGGGACCTTTTCCCCTTTGCTTATAAAAATCATTACTACTGAGTAATGTTTCTAGGTCACCATCATCATGTAAATGAGTACTTTGGATGTTACCTCCTTCTTCTTCGTTCAAGATAGTCTTAATGAAAGAGTTACTGAATCCCACTGAAAGCATATGTCCCACAAAGATTTTGTTTGAATCAAAACCTTTGATCTTTTCAACATACTTTAAATTCACATTGTTGAAATGATTTGAAAACTCATCAATTTTATTTATATTTCTAAATATGAACTCTCTAATGTTCCATGGCAGGGGAATAAATTTCTTTTTCCTTTTTTCATGGAAAAAATGTAGCGAGAAGTTATATTACCTTACCACCTCTATAATAAATAGTTTGTCAGATACATGATATGAGATAAAAGAGTAATTTTATTTTGAGAAGAATATCCTTATGACACTGTGACTCTCCATTTGTTCTATTGTTCCTTTTTTCTCAAATAATCTAGTATCTTCGTCAGATATCCTTGAAGTGTTTTCTCCCAAAAACAACCTTTTGAAGACTGAAACAAAATCATTATGAAATTCATATAAATACAGAGGGGTCTTATGTCTCCATAGTGCCTGATACCAAAAGGTAACTGGATCTATTTCATGATTCACCCTCTTACTTATGGTTAAGTTTGTGAATTGACAACAATGCACAATAGCAAATATCAGATAAGGAGCCATAAATAATTTTCTGTCCTTTTTATAGTGTGATAACTGAGACACAATTTCGATAGAAATCAGTTTCCCCCAGTAAAAAATGGCCTGTTGTTGCACTATAAAATACATAATATATAAAATCATGCGAGAGATAGAGGTAGTGATTTCCTGACCTATCAACCTCATAAACAACCATGCAATTTATTGATAGGGTTTTTTAAAAGACTCAACCTGGATTCATGTTATGTCTACTGGGACAGATGCATGATTCTCCAAATATTCAGGCAGGAGGTCAAGCCCATTGTTATGTTTCTTCAAGAATTCCATGCAATCTTCACCTTTAAAAGTAAGCGTCGGCTCCGACATCTTTAACATCTTGTGAAAAACTTGGGGTGAAAGAGAAATCAAAGAATGATCCTAGAGCTATATAATTCTTTGACTTGGTATGTACTTTTCCACACACCATGCCACAAGTTCTTTACAATAAAAAACCTCAGGAACACACCCAACACGAGCGATTCCAAATGCCCAAATTAAATCTTTCTGTGCAGGAGGAAATGAGTAATATGAATATGCTCTTGACCACTAGAAGTTTTGGTATTCACGATCAAAGATATTTAAAGTATCACCACAAAAATGTTGTCTAGCTGATGTTGACATAGGTTGATGAGACTATTTCTTAAGTTGGATAATAACCTCAAATAAATATTTTTGGAGAGATGATGATAATTTAATCCCTTGTCAAATTGAGATTTAATGAAATTTAATGAGTAATTCCTCGAGACTTTCGCCATTAATGACGATCTTTTTGGGGTATGCACAATAGTTGTTAGCATTAAACACCACTTAATGTATATTGAGAAAAGAAAAAAAATGGCGGGGACGAATGAGAGAGAGTTTGAATATGGATATTTTCATGAACTCGCGAATTTGGGAACCCGCAATTATGGATGACCAAGAATATACTAAGTGTAGAAAGGCGGTCCGTCAGACTTGCATGCAAAAGGAACACAATACTTTGGGGCTTGGAACCCATGAAAAATCTGATGATCAAAATGTAGATCACGAAACTTGTGGTGCAAAATGAAGGTCACAGAACTTGGAGGATGAGGGATCCAACCCGCAAACTCGTGCAATTGAAAAATGGATAAGTGTAGAAACAAACTTATGACACGAGAAAGTAGATGGAGATGAAGGTCTACCAACCCGTGAACCCCCCGATTACTGAAATATAACTAAGTATGGAAACTAGAAAGGGAGAGAAGAAAGGATAAAACAAAGAGAGAAACTAGGGGAGGTGTAGAAAAGGGAAAATAAATGTAAAAAATAATTTGGGAAGATAGAACAGGGAAGGAAAAAATGAAAACAAGAAATGATCTCAACAACTGGATCCAACTGTGGGATGATAACCCCTTGTGGGTTGTGAAGAATCTAGAATATTCATGACTAGGTGCTTCCATCCATTCGACTATAGAGTTAAAAGGTAAGGATATACAAACTAAGTAAATGAAAATCTATGTACAAGGAAATGAGAAAATTTCAGGTGAATAAACCTTTCAAATATTTCCCATTAACATGCAATGTTACCATTTTTCCATTCATAACTTTGAGCATATAAGAATTAAAACCCAAGATATTTTCAATGATATATGGTCCAACCCAAAGTGCTTCAAATTTTGTGTGCATCGATGGTTTCTCAGATTTGTTCCAGAGTAACACTAGTTCACCCTTTTGAAAATTCTTTACGGTTGCATTCTATTCAAAATATCTTTTGATACTTCGTTGTCTCTGAGAAGTTCTATTCAAGGCTTTGCTTCATTTTTCCTCCAATTTCAATAACTGGTTCACTCTCTTTTTCATAGGTGAACTATCTTCTGAATCCTATGTATTAATTACAAAAGTCAATCCATTTACATCGAGACTAATTGGCATTTTTTCTTCTTTCCCATAAACCAATGTGTACAGAGACATCCTAGTGCTATCTTTCAGTCATTCTTCTCACCCACAAAGCATCAATCAACTTCAAATGCCAATTCCTTTGGTTCTTATCAACAATTTTCTTCAATATATGAATGGGTGTCTTATTAGTGGATTCTGCAAGAACATTCCCTTGTGGATGATAATTTGATGACTTCCCCATAAAAATCCCATATTCTCCACAAAATTCTGTAAATTTTGAGCCAATGAAAATTGAGCAAGTGTCAGTGATGAATTTTTATGGGACACCGAACCTTGAAAAAATATTATCTTTGAGACACTTAATCAAATCTGCAGAATCAACCCTTTTTAATGCCACTTCTTTCGGCCACTTTGTAAAATAATCTGTAGCAGTGAGGATATACGCATGTCCTTTGCTTGACTTTGGATTTATTGGTCCAACGACATTGAGTCCCCATTGGGAAAATGTTTTTTCTATAGATATAGGATGTAATGGCATTGCAAATTTTTTCATTTTCCCTGAAAATTGTTGACAAGATACACACTTCCTTATGGTAACATATGAGTCTTTAAAAAGTGATGGCCAATAAAACCCAACTTTTATTATCTTATGGGCGGTGGCGGTAGGTGCAAAATTTTGACCACATATACCTTCATGGAATTCTTTCATCAATTCTTGAGATTTCCTTTCATGAACACATCTTAGCAATATACCATCATAGTTCCTCTTGAACAATATATCAATAATAAACACATATTGACTCTACTTCATATTCAACGTTCTTCGCTCTTTAGGGTTCATGGCAAATAGAAATTGTCCAGACCTCAAGTAGAATACAATATCTCTATACCACTCTAAATCTGCCATGGGTTCTCCTACTAATATTGAAATCACTCCATCCAAAGAATCACTATTTGCAATGAAATTACATAAAACTTGTCCTTTAACTACCTTTAAAGGTTTAATTTCAATATCATATTCTTGAATCTTCGCCAGTCAGTTTGCCCATTTTTCTTCTCTTAATTTCTAATTTAAAAGCATCTTCACAGGAGAGGATGGAACATATGCAATGACATGAGAATTTACTATGTAAATATAAAAGTGCACCACCACTTTCACAAGAGATAGGGCTTGCTTCTCCAATTCTATTTATCTCGATTCATAATCATGAAGGGTCTTTCTCATGAAGCTAATTGGTAATTCTTCACCCTTGGCATTCCTCTGAGTAATAATAGATGCAACAACCATTTCTGTAGTGAACGAAAAAATGATGAAGTCTCTTTGAAAATATGGGCTAATGAGGACTAGAGCTGTAGTGATTTCCTTTTTGATATTACTAAAATCTTCTTGTGTATCTATGGTCCATTCAAACCTTTTCTCCTTATTCAACAATAAATTGACCAGCTTCACAATACTTGCATAGTCAGGGACAAATCTACGTACAAAGTTGATATTTCCAAAGAATGATTGAACTCTCTTCTTAGATGATGGGGGGTTGAGTTCATTTATATATTTAACTCTTTCTGGATCTAAATATTATTGGTACATGCAAATTCAAGTTTGATAGCATGTGGATGCACAATATTTCCTGGGTTTATAAGGACAATTCCAACTCCACTCTCGGAACTTGAGCAAGCTCCATCAAATGACATCCTCCGATAACTTTCAATCTGATGCTTTTTATTCTCCATACCTTGAATTTTCTCCATGTCTTCAATCTGATCCATGTCTAGGATAATATAGTTTCCAATCCCAACATCTATATAATATTCCATTAGTTCATTATCCTTATTTTTGAAGGAAAAGGGTCTCCTGGGTTCATGAGGGACCTTAATCATTGCTCCTTCTTTATCTAGGAGCATCATGAAAATTCCATCGTTCATTATGTATCCCCCAATCATAGATGAACAATATCTTCCTAAGACAACTCCATATGCAGAAGGAAGGTCTACCACAACAATATTGAAAACTGTAATAAAATGGGGAGCCGTCGTGATCCAAGCATAACAATATTTGATTTCACCAGAAGTTGGTACTTGTATAGAGTAAATTGCATATATACTTTCACCAGTCTCATAGTATTTGGTGCAACTCATCCCCAATGCCTCCATGACCGCACATGGAATAATATTATTGGTCGCATCGGTGTCAACTAAACAATTATGAAGTGCAACATAATGATTCTCAATTGAAATATAAAAATGTGGGATTTAACCTCTAAACTTGATGGTTGATGTGTTCTGGATTTGTTTTGGACTTATAACAACAACCTCCATCCTTCTATATGGATCATCCAACGATATCAAAATATTTTCCCTTTTTTGAGGGATATTTACCACTTCTGTAAAAGGAAGAGTTATCCTTAGCATACTCAAGTCCTCTACAAAATTGTATTTCATCTGGGGAGGGTTTGACATTAGGGGTTTCTTCTTGCTTCCATTGTTATCTATCACATTTTCATTTTCCTTTTTCTCATTTACATTTTCTTTATCTTTTTCCTTTTCCTTTTCATAATCATTTTTATTCTTGGATTTATTTACAAACGCTCATGTCTGGGAAATATTCTCTTGCGAGTCAGGGTCATTGTCACCTTCTTAAAACATATACATGGATGTATTTCATTCGTCCATTTGTACAGTTTAAGAACTTTCATCAGGTAAATAATCGTTTCCTTGCTAAACCATTTTCTCATCATATACAATATCCAGAACAACTGCATTTGGGATTGGTTTCTTGGGAACCTTTTGTCTTTGCAGATTATCATTGTTTTCAAACCTCACTCTATTTTCTTGGGGAGGGTTCCTTATTTTCTCTTGGACATAAATTATCGGATTTGCTACATAATTATCCCCCCTTCTTAATCTGATTATCTCATTCTGCATTTTCCTAATAGTTCTATTCATTTGTGCAATTTCAATTCTTTTCTTAGTTTCTTGTGCCACAACAGGGTCTCTTTACATTTGGTATGGTTCCCTTAAAAAATCATCCTCCAATTGTTTGATTTTTGATCGGTCATGGATTCTGATCTTCGTTCTTTATTGATCTAGATGCTCCTTGATCATCAATATTTATGCCTCCCAGTTGCCTTTGTAATTTTCCTAGGATAATACTGGGGTAATCTCCCATTTCAATCATAATTTATTCCATTTCAGTGGCCTTAATCATTGCTTCCTCCAAGGTATCCACCTGGGATGTCCTGATAGCATATTTTACATTTGGGGGAATCACATTATTATAACAACCAAGTATCACTGGGTCATTAGGTATTTAATCTTCTAGAATCTTACTCAAAGTTTTATTGAACCTAGGATTAAAATATCGTATTCTCTCATTCTTCCTCAATTCAATCTGGGTAAAATTAGTGAGAAGGGTATGATAGGCAACTAGAGGAGTGAACATAGTCAGGATCATGGCTTCGAGGTCGTTAAATGAGCCAATTTACCTAGTGGGTAATGACATATACCATTCATAGGATTGTCCTGATAAGGTTTGAAGAAATAACCTTACCATCGCATCGTCATATTCAACACGATGAAAATCACAAACATCAAGAAATAAGTTAAGGTGTCTTTTGGAATCAATTGTTCCATCTCCAGAAAATCCTTTCAAATTACCCTTAGGAAGAATAGGGATGTCATGTTGATCACCTCAAATATTTAAGGGGGAATCTCTTACTCTTCTCCGATTTCCAAATATTAGGTCTTCTTGATTTCTTCCACCACCTCCTTGTCTTTCTTCATGAGGTTCTCTTCGTGGTTCTTCTCGTGGTTGTTCATTTCTTCTCACCATGTCCAGATATATTTTAGGAAAATGTTTTCCACTTCTTAGAATACAAAGTTTCTTTCTTTTACTTCTGGTAATGGGTCCCTTGTATTTTTCCAACTTCAATTTTGACCTTTTTCTTGTGCTGCTCGAGTTTGTCTTTTGTTTCTTCAGTCTTTTCGCTCATCTCTCCTCTGTCTACAAAGGATTTCTCTTTCTTCTTCTTGGACCAATGTCTTCCAAGATATTTCCAATTCTTCCCTGGTCTCGACTATCATTATTACTAGATTATATAGTTGATGCAAGATGCTTCGTTGATTATTTAATCCAATTTCTAGGTGGGGATGATCAGCCTGGGGCAAAGTCACATATCTTTGAAAATATGCTAAACCGTATTTCAAATTTTCAGTCGTTCCCTAGTATGGCCGCCAAAAATGTTGATGCTTGAATCCGTTAGGAACGAAACAAAAACCTCACGGGGATACAAATCCCCCTGTGTTTTTATAGAGGTGGTGTTCCTCTCTATTTCAATATTTTCTTGCAATTCTATATTTTCAAAATAATATAGGACTTTGAGAAATTCCACCGTGATATTCAAAGAAATATAATGATTGCATTAAAATAAAATGTTTTGTTTTAAAAGAGAATTCCTGAGAGATGACCAGGAACCTCACACATCACATATTTGAAAAAGATAAGAAAAATTTCCTCACATCCATCATAGTTAAATTAAAGATTTCTGATCACATAAAATAAAAGAAAATGGTCCGCACACATTAGAGAAATTTAACAGAGTAAACACACATGGAGCTCAAATAAATAAAATTATAGATCAATCTCAAATATTTTACACTCAAAACTCAGAGTTATAAAACACAGTCAAAATTGATCTCGAAATAGTTCTCTTGGGATTTCTGAGAAATATAAAGTCGGTTACAAAGATTTGAAATTTAAACGTGTTTATCCTTAAGGATGGGATTGAGGCTCCCACAGACCATAAATAAAATATAAACAAGAAATAAGTCATGGAGAGAAAATGGTGGGCGATGACAGAGTAGCAAGACCCGAAAACAAGACAAGAAGGAATTATCAGATTTCAGTTAAACCTTTCTAGTCAAAGAAGCGCAGTAACTGGATGAAAAAATGATAAACAAAACAAGATGTGATCAACATAAACTTACTATGATGGTCTCTCTCTCTTTTACTTGCTTTTTGTTGTCCTTTTATTTTCCTCATTGACGGTTATAGGAACCATTTCAACTGCTGCTTCTTGGCCTTCTTTAGTTAATTTATCAATTGACCTTTTAAACCAATCTTCAATGTAATTTTTCATTGGTGCAACATTTATTTCATGCCCAATTTTGATATTGAATAATTCACCTTCCAAATCTCTTAATTCATGAGAAATGTCATGTATTTCCTCCTCAATATCTTTATTTTTCACAGAATAATCAACCAACCAATTATCTATCTCTTCTTCATTATATTCAATTATGCCATAAAATTTCTCAGCTGACAACCCCTTAAATATCTCACTTTTTCATCAAATTGTTGCTTTGTCATAAACATTAAATTGATAATTAACTTAGGATATTGTACCTCATCGGTGCTTCCTACCAGATCTATCTCTGTGAGTCTTTTGAACAATTCTTCTCTTTTTACTATGTCTTCGCTGCATTCTTGGACAATTTTATTCAAATTATTGATCTTTTCTTTCGAGCAGGAATTTAGTTGTTTAATTCGACTTGGAGAAGGCATATCCTCTTCTCTTCTTTTCAATTCTGTCATGTTTGAGAATTTTATTCCAAATGGAAAGACAACATCAATGTAGAAACCTTCTTCATTCTTTAAATAAAATTGAAGATACTCATGAAAAGCATGTTCCCTTGAACCGAAAGAAACAATATTTTTTGATACCTCCCATGCTTCTGTTATCAGTGACATTATATTTTTAATGTTTTTCTCTACATAACTTCTGACTGTTGTGAATAAAATGGAAGATCATTTTAACTTAATAGTGGGTGTAGTTGGTTTAACCATTGACAAAGGACTTTCCAGGATTGGAAGAGGCATCAAGGAAGTTTCCAATTCTTTGATCATTTCCTTTAACTTATCATTTTCAACTTCCAAACCATCAATAGAATTGTCAAAAGCATCCCTAATTTCCTTGTGAATTTTGGAAATTTGGGATGGTTGTATGTCCTTCAGGTCCACCTATGAGCGATACTTTTCATTTTTATTCTTCTGGTAACTTCTTTCTACAATCACCTTTTTAGACTCTTTATAAAAAACAACACTTTGAAAAGTGAAGGATTCTTCTTCACTAAAGGTCTCATTTCCAAATACTTCCAATAAATAATTTTGTTGAGCCATATTTTCCAGTTCTTCCATTGCAGGAAATATTTTCTCAATATCTACTTCTAGTTCCATGTCCTCCAAAGAAAATCTTTGGATGTCATTTTCTATAATATTATCCTTTTCCTCTTGCACTAAATTTTTCCTTTTATTTCTCACAAGGAGCTTATGTGAACTCTCAATTTTCCCAGGGGGAAGATTATTTTCTCCCCCTCCACTTGAACTATCGTTGAAAACCTTTTTAACTGGGTGGGTTGTTGGAGCATTGCTCCGGGATGTGGTATTCTTAGGAGTAACAATTGGAGATTGAGCACTTCTTTCACTGAGACCTTTTCCCTTTTTCTTATAAAAATCATTACTACTGATTATTTTCTCCCCCTCCACTTTAACTATCATTGAAAACCTTTTTAACTGGGTGGGTTGGTGGAGCATTGCTCCGAGATGTTGTATTCTTAGGAGTAACAATTGGAGATTGAGCACTTCTTTCACTGAGACCTTTTCCCTTTTGCTTATAAAAACCATTACTACTGATTAATGTTTCTAGGTCACCATCATTGTGTACATGAGTACTTTGGTTGTTACCTCCTTCTTCTTCATTCAAGATAGTCTGAATGAAAGAGTTACTGAATCCCACTGAAATCATATGTCCCACAAAGATTTTTTTTGGATCAAAACCTTTGATATTTTCAACATACTTTAAATTCACATTGTTGAAATGATTTGCAAACTTGTCAATTTTATTTATATTTCTGAATATGAACTCTCCAATGTTCCATGGAAGGGAAATAAATTGCTTTTTCCTTTTTTCATGGAAAAAATGTAGCGAGAAGTTATATTACCTTGCCACCTCTATAATAAATAGTTTTCCAGATACATGATACAGGATAAAAGAATGATTTTCTTTTGAGAATAATATCCTTATGACATTGTGATTCTCCATTTGTTCTATTTTCCTTTTTTCTCTAAGAATCTGATAGCTTGGTCAGATATCCTTGGATTATTTTCACCCAACAACAACCTTTTGAAGACTGAAACAAAATCATTATAAACTTCATAGAAATACAGAGGGGTAATATGTATCCATAGTGCCTTATACCAAAAGGTAACTAGATCTATTTTACAATTCACCCTCTTGCTTATGGTTAAGTTTTGAGAATTGACAACAATGCACAATAGAAAATATCAGATAAGAAGCCATAAATAATTTTTTGTCCTTTTTATAGTTTGATAATTGGGACAAGAATTCGATAGAAATTAGTTTTCTCCAGTTAAAGATGTCCTTTTTTTTCACTATAAAATACATAATATATAAAATCATGCGAGAGATAGAGGAAGTTCTTTCCTAACCTGTCAACCTGGTAAAAAACCATGCAATTTCTTGATAGGTGTTTTTAAAAAATTCAACTTGGATTATGGTTATGTTTTCTGGGATAGATGTAGGATTCCCCAAATATTCAGTCAGGAGTTCAAGCCCATTGTTATGTTTCTTTAATAATTCCTTGCAATCTTCACCTTTAAAAGTAAGCATCAACTCCGACAGCTTTGACATCTTGAGAAAAACTTGCTGTGAAAGAGAAATCAGAGAATGATCATGGAGCTATATAATAATTTGACTTTGCACATACTTGTCCACACACCATACCGCAAGTTATTTGTAATAAAAAACCTCAGGAACACACCCAACACGAGCGATTCCAAATTCCCAAATTATGTCTTTCTGTGCAGGAGGAGAGGAATAATATGAATATGCTCTTGACCACTAGAAGTTCTGGTCTTCACGATCAAATATATTTAAATCATCACCAAAAAAATGTTGTCTAGATGATGCTACCATAGGTTGACGAGACTATTTCTTCAGCTAGATAATAACCTCAAATAAATATTTTCGGAGAGATGATGATAATTTAATGCCTTGGAAAATGGAGATTTAATGCAATTTAATGAGTAATTCCTCTAGCCTTTTGCCATTAATGACGATATTTTTGGGGCCTGCACAACAATTGTTATCATTAAACAACACTTGATGCATATTGATAAAAGCAAAAAAATGGCGGGGACAAACGAGAGAGAGTTTGAATATGGAGGAACCAACCAACCTGGGAACCCGTCAACCCATGGTTATGGATGACCAAAACTATACTAAGTGTAGAAATGTGGTCGGTCAGACTTGCATCCAAAAGGAATAGAATACTTTGGGGCTCAACACCCATGACAAATCTGATGGTCAAACTATATATCATGGAACTTGGGGTGCAAAATGAAGGTCACAAAAATTGGAGGATGAGGGCTCCAACCCACGAACCCGCACAATTGAAAAATGGCTAAGGTTAGTAGTGGAATTATGACATGGGAAAGTGGATGGAGATGAACGTTCTCCAACCCGTGAACCCACCAATTACTGAAATATAACTAAGTATGGTAACTATAAAGGGAGAGAAGAAAGGATAAAAGAAAGAGGGAAACTAGGGGAGGTGTAGAAGAGGGAAAAGAAATGGAAAAAAGAAGTTGGGAAGATAGAAAAGGGAAGGAAAACCTAGAAGCAAGAAATGATCTCAACAAGGCATTAATATGGTCGAGGGGGAAAACCCAAGACTTGGTTGAAGTAGTCCTCTATTGCCAACCCCATCCACTATTTGGATCGTACATATTCCTACATCCCCATATACCCCTGGGCCACTAATTACCTCTTCCATTAGAACCTTTCCTCTACCTTGACCACCTTCATGTTAGGTCCACATTCCCCCCTTGGTTCCTCATCACCTCTATCCTCTTCCCTATGGTCCTATCCCTTCCCCTAGGCACCTCTTCACCATTTACCCCTATGTTTGGGCCCCATTCACCCTAGGATCCACATTCCCTCATCCCATATCATTATCCCCTGGCACCTCATCCGTAACCCTATCTCCAACCAAAACCCTTGGCTCCCAATGCCTTAGACCCTATCCCCCTAGCCTTGTATCCTTCATTGATGGATCCCAAATATCATTTGCCTCTTCCATGCATTCCACACCAGTACCCTCATCGTATCCCTCTCTTCTCTTAGGTCCTCATTATTAGGAAAAGAAACACACTTACACATTAAAACTAGCAGAAGAGAGGAAGAATTTAATAAAGAACATAAATGAAACAATAAACATATAATACA
Organism: Picea glauca; assembly: GCA_000966675.3. Classification (NCBI taxonomy): domain Eukaryota; kingdom Viridiplantae; phylum Streptophyta; class Pinopsida; order Pinales; family Pinaceae; genus Picea; species Picea glauca. Next base: position 146,356 of record JZKD02S1320652.1, on the reverse strand, counting down.
TAGAGATTTTACCCTGGAAACCGAAACCAAGAAAACCAACATTCCTTGAGCGTTCTACTCTCTTGTTGTCTTATTCAATTTGAATAAAATGTTACATGTCTAACCTTGGTCCACACCTAAGACACAATCAACATCATACCCTCTTGCTTACACAAGAACAACCCTATAGCCAATTTGGATTACATCTGCATGACCAACAACCTCTAAATTACAGACTCTTGGTGATTAGCCATTCATCATATAAATATTCAAGATTAGCATTTATGGCCTTACAACATGCCTCTTTATAGGATTTACAGTAGAAAAGACCCTAAATAAATGGCACCCAAAAATGATTATAGATCCATGCAAATCATTGGCTACAAATCCCGCGAATCTCAGGATTCTATTACAGTCGACTACCAAGTTGGATTACTAGTCAACTATCGATTGACCTTCATTCGGTCTTCAATCGGTTGCCACACGTCTTCCTATCGACCTATTCAACTTGTTGTCGATGCCTTTACCATGTCAAATTGTCTTGACCTTTGACTTTGACTTTACCTAGTTGACTAACCTCGACCTTTGACTTGATGTTGATCCACCTCGACTTCGACTGTCATTTGATCCACCTTGACTTTCACTACAAAGAATATAACAACCCAACATTCTCCCACTTGTTGTATTCTTTGTTGAAGCCAGGTTACCTTTGAACTTTCATTCACAAAGCCATGGCAATAATGCCCATTGCCTCTCTTCACCAAGAAAACTTCACAACACTCACAGACTTGGTCAACGAGTCTACTATGTTTTCCAACGTGTCTACTTTGCTCAGAACCACTTTTTTTCTTTCCACCATGTCTCTTACGAAATGGTATTGTACATCAATGTGCTTAGTCTTAGAATAATAAGAAAGGTTCTTTGCTAGAAATATTGCACTTTGACTGTTGCAACTTATCTTCATAGGTCTCTTCTCAAACCCGATTCATGAACATAGTATTTGCAACCATACTACTTATTTGATTCCATGAGTGGCTTCCATGTATTCAACTTCTATTGTTGACAAGGATACGACTTCTTGTTGCTTACTCATACAACTTATTGCTCCACCGAACATCTTGAAGACGTATTCATTAGTCAACCTCCATCGATCTAGATCTCTATCCCAGTCGGTATCGACAAAGACATGTACATTTAATTCACTATCACCTCTAGGTTTTCCTTGGTAGCATATAACATAGTCCTTCATGAAACACAAATACATGAATACTCTCTTGACAGTTGTCCAGTGCTCCTTTCTCAGTGTCGACATGTACATACTCAACACTCCCACTGCATGGAAAATGTTTGGTCGAGTGAAAACCATCACATACATTAGAATACCAACAACACTTGCATAGGGAACACATGCCATGTCCTCTATTTTTTCCTATGTATTTGGACACTGTTCAACAATTAGTCTTTCTCTCACAAGAATTGAGACCTTCACTAGTTTGCAATCCTACATGTTGAAACATTTCAAAACCATTTCAATATACTTCATCTGGATCAACCAACTCTTTCTAGTTGCTTGATCTCTCTTAATCTCCATTCCCATAATGAAGTTAGCTGCACCAATTTCCTTCATGTCAAACTTGGAGGATAGTTTCTTCTTCACCTCATTTATTATGTCCATGTTGTTTCCAATCAACAACATGTCATTGACATAAAAAGCTACATATATGAAACCCCCACCTTCTTCCATGGAATACATGTTGTGATCAACTTTGCTTCTAGCAAATCCCAAACAAAGGATGTATGTATCAAACTTTTGGTAACACATCCTTGTTGATTGATTTAGACCATAAAGGGATATTTTCAGTTTACAAACCAAATATTTCTTTCCCTTTACTACAAACCCTTCATGTTGTTTCATGTATATTTCCTCTTCCAGGTCCCCTTGTAGGAATACTGTCTTCACATCCATATGTTCTATTTCTAGATCAAATTTTGTAGCCAGAGAAATTAGTACTCTAATGGAATTTAATTTTTCAATAGTGGAAAAAATCTCAATGAAGTAGACTCCATGGAATTGGGAATATCCTTTTGCTACCAGTCAAGCTTGGAACTTCTTGAGTTGTCTTGCTACATTCATCTTCTTCTTGAATACGCATTTTATACCGATAGGATTTCTTCCACTAGGAAACTTGACTAAGTCCCATTTCTCATTCTTATGCAAGGATTTCATCTCTTTGACCATGGAATCCTTCCAAAGTTTACCCTCTGCCAAGTCAACTTCCTCACTGACCGACTTGGGCTCATCGTCGATGGAAGTTAACACGAATACATAAATTTTTTTGGGTGGAATATACCTTTCGACTGGTGTTCTTATTCTTTTTGACCTCCTTACAACTGGATTCGGTTGTTCCACCTCTTCCTCTGATTCAATCGACTCATCTAAATCATTTTCTTCGTTCCTCGGTTCAAACCGCACCATCTCAGGATTCTTGGTATGAACAATTTCTTCAGTCTCAGACTTACCTCCGACTTCTCTGAAGACCACATCCTGACTGTACACTGCTATCCTTGATGAAGGATCCCATAGCTTATATCCTTTCATTTATTCTTTGTATCCAACGAAAATACATTTGACTGCCTTCTTTTTCATCTTGCTCCTCTTTTCCTTGGGAACATGCACAAATGCATCATATCCAAATACTTTGAGATGTGAAATTGAAGGCTTCTTACCCAACCATATATCACTTGGAGTCATGTCGACTAGTGCTTCCAAAGGAGACATATTCACCAAATATATTGTAGTGCCGACTGCCTACACCCAGAATTCTTGTGCGAGCCCAACACCACTGAGCATGCTCCTTTCCTTTTCCATCGATGTTCTGTTCATTCCCTCAGAAACTCCATTTTTTTGTGGGTATATGGTGTGGTAGTTTGGAATGCTATGCCACATTGCTTGCAGAACTGATCAAATTATCTTCCACAGAATTCACCACCATTATCAGTTCTCAACACCTTAATCTTCTTATATGTTTTTTTTCTCACAAGAGATTTAAACTCTTTGAATTTATCAAAAACCTATGATTTCTTCCTAAGGAAATATATCCATGTCTCGGGAAAACTCATTTATGAAGGAGACATAATACAGGGATCCACCAAGTGAAGGAACTGAAACCGGGCCAAACACATCACTATGCACCAATTCTAGAATCCCATTTTCCCTTGTCACTCCAGACGGGAACCTCACCCAACTTTGTTTTCCATGTATGCAATGTTCATAAAATTTGACTTGTAAACCACATTTATGAAAACCTTCGACCATACCTTTGTTGTGCATATATCGAAGTCCTTTTTCTCTAATGTGTCCCATACTCTCATGCCATATCATGGCCGGGTCAAATTTATGATGACTTGTCGAGTCAGTTTGAATCGGTTCATGCCAAGTCGATTCAATTCGAATCGAAGTCAAGTCGAATTTAGAAACAATGATGTTGTTGCATATAGTCGAGTCGACACTCCCTAGCAACTTGTATAGGGTTCCAATCCAAGCGCCCTTCATTAATACCATCGCACCTCTAGCCATCTTGCATGAATCCTTCTGAAATAGAGTGTGCACTCCAACATAGCTCATCTTGCTGATAGATATCATGTTTGTTTCCAAACCCAGAGTGTGTAGCAAACCTGTAAGGGTTCTTTTCCTCCCATCTTGCAATATCATTCAAACTATTCCTTGTCCAAAAATTTTGGTTGTCGATTCGTCCCCCAAGAACACATCACCTCCGTCATATCATTTATACTCGCAAAACCATTCTCTATGTGGTGTCATATGATAGGATGCTCCTAAGTCGATCAACCAAACATATTGATTTGACTATGTAATGGTCGACGCCAAGTACACATCACCTCCCTTATCTAGAGTTGTCCTTTTCTCGGTCGATTACTTCTCATCAGATCCTGTACTAAATTCCATCGCCCTCGACTTACAATATTTTTATTAATGCCTAACTTTATTGTATTTCCAACATCTTCTTGTTGATTGAACCAGGGATTTATATCTACCATTCGAATTAGATTTTGTACTGAAGAATTTTCCTTTATCTCGTTCAACCGGTCGACCTCTCACCACTAAATCATATTTGGTCTATCCTTCCATGTTATTTCTTCTCATTTCTTCTGACAGTAGAGAAGCAATCACATCTTCTAGAACTAGTTTGGTTGTATTACTCCCTATAGCCATGACAAAGCTATCCCAAGAGTCCAGAAAAGAACATAATAGGCTAATACACTTCTCCTGCTCAATTATTTTAATATCCACAGACTATATATGGATAAAATGGTACTAAACACATTTAAATGATTAGTCACCGAAATAACATCACTCATTCTCAGAAGATACACTTTCTTTATGAGAAACAACTTATTTACAAGAGCTTTCGACTAGTATAAGCTTCCCAACTTGTTCAACATTTTCTTGGATGGATATTCACCTGAGACATTCAACAGTACTAAATCTGCAAGACAAAGCTGAATCATACTTATTTCTCTTCTTTCGAGTTTCTCCCATTATTTCATTTAAATTTCTGTCTTATGGGTACCTGGACAAATCATTGTCCATTTTTCTCGATCTACAAGAATATCTTCCATTTTAATATTCCAGAGCTTAAAATTCTGGCCATTGAATTTTTCTATCTTTATTCTTGAGCTTCTCGCCATTCTTTAACATGATCTTTAACAAAATTTATGACTTACAACTCTTACTATACCTAGGGTTTAACTCTCAGATTCAAGATTGGTAAATCAAGATCTGATACCATACGTCAAAGATTAACTTCACTCTAATACCACATGTTAGGAAAATAAACACACTTCAACAATAAGCCTAGAATAAGAGAGGAACAATTTAATCAAGAACATAAATGACACAACAAACACATAATACACAGATATTTTACCCTGGAAACCCAAACTGAGAAAACCAACATTCCTTGAGAATTATGCTCTCTTGTTGTCTTATTCAATCTAAGTAAAAGGTTACATGTCTAACCTTGGTCCACACTTAAGACACAATCGACATCATACCCTCTTGCTTACGCTAGAAAAACTTTGTAGCCAATTTGGCGTACATATGCATGACCAACAACCTCTAAATTATAGAGTCTTGGAAACTATCCATACATCATCTAAAGATTCAAGATTAGCCTTTACAACCTTACAACATGCCTCTTTATAGGATTTACAAGAGGAAAAACCCTAAATAAATGGTATCTAAAAATGGTCATAGATCCATGAATATCATTGGGTACAAATCCCACGAATCTCGGGATTCTGTTACAATTGACTACCAAGTCGAATTACCCATGACTACTAATCGACCTTCATTTGGGCTTCAGTCGATTTCCACACACCCGCTTTTTGACCTCTTGTCGGTTGACCTCTTTGACTTGTTGTCTATGCCTTTATCATGTCGAATCACCTCGATCTTTGAATTTTACTTTACCCAGTCGACTAATCTCGACCTTCGACTTACTTTCGATCCACCTTGACTTCGATCGTCAGTCGATCCACCTCGACTTTCACTGCAAAGACTATAACACCCCAACAATCACCTCCCAATTAGTCCCCCGAAACTAGTCCCATAGTGCCTATCTCTTGGACCGTAGCTCCATCTATACTTCCCCCCCCCACCTGTACCTGACACCTAGAACCATTTACTCCTAGGCCACTTACTACCTACACCCATGGGGTCCTATTATCTACACCTCTAGGGTTCAACAACCCACACTTTGTCCCTGAGCCCAAATTATATGACATCCCTAGGTTCCTCCACACATGGTCCCCTACCTCTACCATTAGAAAATCCCCCCCCCCTACCCCCTTC
>JZKD02S1320652.1:123779-140221 GCA_000966675.3 Picea glauca | reverse complement strand
CCCTTGCCTCCTCTCCTCTTACCCCTTCATATTTACTCACTCTTCCCCTTGACTTATCCCCTCCTATCCTTCATGCCCACCACTCCCCCTCCCCTACCCATCCATCTTTCACTTCTTCTCACCTCCTCTCCCTTTTCCTCTCATGCCTAGATCTCTTGGTCTCATCTATCTCCCACTCTTATCCCCCCCTCCCCGTTGTATCCCATACCCATCCACATTCCCTTGCTACTCAACTCCTCTCCCAACCTCTCTAGTGGCTTTTCACTCATTTCCTTCATACCCACCACTTCCCTTTCCCTAACCATCCACCCTTTTCCTCTTCTCACCTCCTCCTCTTTTTCCTCGCTTGGCCTACCCCCACTAGTACATATGGGCTCAAAATGCGACGAAATATTTTCGCATTTCTATAATTCATGGAAAAATGCATTAAAATTTTGGATTTCTTTTAATTTTCGTTTTTTTTGGCCCCGACGTTCATCGATATAGTGGAAGATTCAGAAAACCATCGCTATATCCACGAATATTCATCGCTATAGCGACACATGTGCCACACGTGAGAACTACACGTGCAGTGAAATGTGTATTGACTTTTTTCGGGGTCAAATCGTTTATTTTCATCACTATATCGATGAGGATCGATATATAAATACATGTCTTTAAGACACATTTCGACAAATTTGCTATAGTTGCGAAAATTATTTTTGGTGATTGTTTGAGCTGTGTTTTTTCTGTCATGTACTGGTTTAACACATCCAATTATCGATCTACATAGCTTGGATTTTAGACTTGGAAGGATAGTATTTTTATTTTTTCTGTCTCTTTTAATATAAAGTTATGTTAAGAAATTTTCATTTCAATTTTTTTTAACATGAATGTTTTAACCAAATTTATTTTTTTTAATATTTTTTTTCGAAATTTAGCATTGCTACATATATTTCGTGTGATTGAACGTCAAAGTATATGATTTTTTAATTTTAATTTTTTTTCCATGTTTGAACAAAATTATTTTTTTTAATAATTTTTTCAAAATTTAGCATTGCAACATATATTTCCTATGACCTCGAAGTATATGAAATTTTAAATTTAATTTTTTTTCAATGTTTTAACAAAATTTAATTGGTTCTTATATGAGATTATTGTGTCAAATAAATATACTATGAATGCAAATGCAAGGAGGCTTCCTCATTTTAGAGCAACATTGGAGGCGAAGGGCGATGATATTTTTTATTTCCCTTGCAATGATTGCAGGGTCTTGCAAACACAAAGAATTTTAATAACAACTGCTGAAAAACATTGTAGGGAGAAGGGGCATGCTGAAGGGGGTTATGAATATCATCCCTTGGTAAGATATTATTCAATATATAATGTAATATTTGTAATAGTGATCATGCCATGTATTTGCCAAATGTTTTATCATTTTAATATATTTTCTATACACACTAATTTTATTACATTTTTTTGTATATATAAAGACAATGCCCCCAAAATGTCAACCGCTGGAGAGTTATTTTCCATGTAGTAGCAGAAATACTACTTTACAAGGTGAAGAACATGGAGATAATAATATTGAATATCGAGTTCTTAATAATGATATGGATGGAGATAACATTATTGATACAAATAAGGAAGATGAGATACATAGATTGATCCAAGACACATTTGCTCCAATGGATGAGGACAACCGAGATGATGTTCATAATGTTGATCTTCTACTCGAGATGTCACGACAACCTCTTTATGAAGGATCAACAACAAATCTTCTATTTGCTATATTGTTGTTAGTGAACTTGAAGGTTTTGAATGGTTTATCAAACACCTGTCTCACATAGATCCCAAGGTATGTAATGTATTATTTATGTCATGCTCACATGTACAAAAGGTTGACTATTTTCCTATATTGTTATTGTTAATTAATTTGTAAAGTAGGTATATGATATTTATGATTAGTATTGTTTACATTGACTTATTTTTTTGACTGGTGTAGATTGTTAGGTGAGTTTCTATTACCACCGTCAAATATTTTACCACACACATATCGAGAAATATATGTGATTATGAAACAAATTGGAATGGAGTATCAAGCTATTGATGCATGTCCTAATGATCATATAATATACTATGGACAATATGCATCAGAAAATGAATTCCCACAATGTCAAATCAATAGATATTGAACCTATCAAGCAACAAAAAAATTTCCTCGCAAAGTTCTTCGTTATATTCCCATAATTCCACATTTCCAATCATTATTCAGGTGCCAAAGTATATCACGGTTTATGGATTTCCATGAAAAGAACATAAGTGAAGACAATGTTCTTTGAATGCCTACATATGGTTTTGCATTGAACAATATCGAAGAAAAATGGCCAATTTTAAAAGAAGAACCTTGTAATGTTAGACTTTCATTGGAAACTGATTGTGTCAATCCATTTGAAGAGCTTCGTTCTACTTACTCAGTGTGGCCCGTTTTTGTTATAAACAATAACCTTTCTCCTTGGATTTCAATAAAGAGAGAGCACACAATGTTGGCAATGATTGTTCTAGGTATTTAATTAACTTGTCTTTATTTACTTGAAAGTATGACATAATATTTCATTTCTTTGTTTCGTGCATGATAATTATATCTTTTATATATAAGGACGTATAACTAAATATAATTAATGTATTTTGAACCAATTAGGTAAGTACCAGGTTAAAGATATGAATGTATATATTGAGCCTCTTATCGATGGGCTGCTGAAGTTATGGGATGACATCATTATGTATGACATCTCTAGACCAATAGGGAAAAAATGATTTCAATTCCATGGAATACTTTCATAGACAATTCATGATGCTCTCGAGTTAACACATTTTTGTGGTATGTAACTTTCCGTTGTGCTTTAATATTATATAATTTTTTGAAAATATCATGCATTTTTTAAATTTGTAATCCTAATTTGCTACATTAATTCATATATCTTGCAGGTCTTTAAACAAAGGGTAAATTTTCATGTCCAATTTATGGTCCTAGGATAAAATCTTGTCATTCAAGAAGTTTAGGAAAGAGGTATTTGATGAGTATAGACACTTTCTGCCTAAGAATGATAGTTATCGAACTACTGAGAAAACAAAATTCAATGGTAAAGAAGAGGATGGAAAAAAACCATGAAGAATGACACCTCACCTATGGAAGTTGGAATACAATAGAAATCGTCAAAGTATGCAAATTATTTATGTACCATATATATAAATCTTATGATTTTTTTTTGGTGAATTTTGTTCAGTGCAGTACGTAGCTATATTGATTAATTAGTGTTAATGTGATTTCATTTATGTTTCATGAATGCCGTTAAGGCATGAATGAGATTCCATGAGGAATGAAAAGTTACACCATACAATTTAGTAGGTTGCCCTACTATGAGCACCTACAAATAGTTCATTTGTTTGATACAATGCATATCGAGAAGAATATAACATAATTGTTATGGCGAATCTTAGATTGAAGGATCGACAAAGAAAGAATTGGAAAGATTTGTAGTGACATCTAGGAAGCTCATCACGAATTACAAAGTGTGATTATTAATTCTAATGGTGATTGTCGAGAACAAAATATTAGTCTTCCATGGTTATTGATAGAGAAACAAAGCAATGTTGTAAAAGAGGTCATTTGAAAAATTAGGTTTCCGATAGGGTTTTCGTTGAACATACAAAATATCTTAACGAAAAAAGGTGATTTTGGTGGGGTTAAAACACATGACTGTCATACATTCATTAAGGTAATTATTAGGTATATTTTCATATTGGTCTACATATTTTTAGTAACTTTTTTCTCTTATTTGGAAATAAATATTAATGATTTGCTTTTTTTAACAATATGTTTTACCTCTATGTCTCCCAGACGGCTTTGAAAACAACATAAAACAAGTTATATATGATATTGGAAAACACATGAGGTAAGTAATGAAATTTTATATGGAAAATGTTTCTTCATTACTTTGTAGCGAAACTTATTGACATATTGTGTTTTATTTGCAATTATATATATGCCTTAATATTGTTCAAACATGTTATTTTCTTGCATCATTTGTAGGTGGATTTCATCTAAAGAAATCCATAAAGAAGATATAAGGTATTGGAAGAGAGAAATTCCAGACTAATGTGTGAAATGAAGAAGTATCTACCTCCAATATTTTTCAATGCACAAGAACACTACTTCATACACCAAGTTGAGGAGATTGAATTATGTGGACCAATACACACAAAGTCAATGTGGATGGTGGAGAGGTAGTCGAAGTCATTGAAGGATTTTTTTAGACAAAGAGCACATCCTGAGGGTTCTATGGTGGAGGGATATATGGTATATCAATGCATGGTGTATATTAGTCAATATCTTCCTAAATTAGCAGAAAATATGAATGTTCCTCTCATTTGGCATCTTGACTCCATCAACAAATTTGAAGGGGAGGTCCTATTGGGGAAAGGTAGAATGAGGACCATGGAAGGTAATTAGATTTTGTAGATTTAATAAATTATACATTTAATTTTTCAATTTTATATTATCATACTCTTTTTTTTTATTCCATCAATTGTATTCAACTTTTCCAATGATAACTAATTAATGATATTGAATTGTTATTTTTTCATATAGTTGGTCAAGAGTGGGATTTTATACATTTATACATTGCAAACAATCTTGAGTGGATGGAGGATTGGATAGAATGATGTGAAGAATACTATGGTAGGTTATCATGGGAAGGGGTCAATAAGATGATTAAAACAATGCATCGTTATCAACATGAATTTATTGATCTTACGCAAAGGGAAATTGATTTAGCCTTTGGTTTAAAAGATAAAAAGGCAAGTATATTCACCCACATTTTATAGTTATTTCCCATTATAGTTTGTTTATTTTTTGAAATATATATTTACTAAGTCCATAATATATTATGTTTATTAAATGACAATGCAATTGAAACACCACAAGGCTATGTGGTGTAATGGTTGTAAATTTCATATCAAAAAATTGGATGATAAGATGAAAACCTCAGATTGCGGGATAAATGTAGTGTTTAAGGTCACTAATGTTTCCTGTAGAAGTGAAACACATCCATAAGAAACTGAAAATAGGTACTATGGGTATTTAGAGGATATAATTCAGTGTGATTTTAATTCCTTTAAAATAGTTTTGTTTGAGGTCAAATGGTACAAGCTACAGATGCATGAACGTTATCCTGAAATAACTGTTATTGAGCATGCTAGCGGATTTATCATAGTTAATACAAGGGCATTTGAACCGGTTACAAAGCCTTATGTTTTTCCAAGTCAATGTGAACAATTCTTTTACTTAGACGTACCAGGTAAAGCAGGTTGGTCATACATTGTTAGATATGATCCAAGAGGAAGACCAATAAAGTATAATCATGTAGAGGAAGAAGATAATCTTGAAGAAGAAGATGATGATGTAGATCAGGAGCCGGTGGCTGCAAATGTGTTAGATAAATAAGTTGAAGAAGTTGATCATCCAAATGTAGAAGACAATGTTCTCATTGATGATATCAATGATGATAACGAAAATAAAGTTGATGATGATGTTAATATGAATGATCCTTTCAACATTATCGATTCTGAACTAGAGCATGATAAATATGTTGATTTGGATGAAGAAGAATATGAATGATATTTAAATGTTTAAATGTACGAGGTATGTGATTATGTGTTGTTGAAATATTGTAACTACAAAGAGTATTTTATTTATTTATTGAGTCATTATTAATTAGATCAATCCCCTTTTGTGGATTGATCATGTTGGGCATTGTAATTGACCAAATACCCTTTTGTGGATTGGTCAAACCCTAAATATATTATGCAAATTAAGAAGTCGCCCCCTAGGATAATTAAAGTGGTTTTAACCACTAAGAAGACAAGTCGGCCCTACCCAGTGAAGAGACACCTTTCCAACACCTGCTAGTTTGTATAAATAAAGGAATCCAACGCCTCATTTGTTCACTCACTCATTCACTCATCAAGTGTGCAAGTCTGGAGAGATGCAGTTGGGAGAAGAAGGAAGAGAGAGGTGCATTGCTAAGTGTTGGATATTCTGTAGTGTTTTGGTTTATTATCTTGGCATTGTATTGGCTATCTATATTAAGGAAGTTTTGCTAGGTTTTCTCCCCCATGAGGGTTTCCCAGGATAAATGATGTGTATCTTGTGATTGTGTTTCTCTCAGTGATCCTACCTATGTTATTTTTATCTAGTAAATTGAAAAGAAAAATATTAATATCTCAAAACTTAACATGGTTTTAGAGATAAACTGAAGAGAGAATCTTTCACTGGATAAAGAAAAGCGTCATTGTTGTCATACAAGAAAATTAGGGCTTTTTGTTGAAGAGAAATATAAACCTAAAAACCATCTAGAAAAGTGTTCCCTAGCCTAGGGAACTCTTTGGCACCTTGAGTGCACCTTTTCAGTGGATAGAAATCATGGAAAGTGAAACCCTAGTTTTCACTGGTACCAGAAAACCAGAAGTACCAAAAAACCATAAGTACCATAAAACTAGGAAACCAGAACCAATATTATACTGACTGTTTCAAGGGGTAAAATTTGGATTTTTAGAAATATGACTACACCAGCTTACTCGCCTCAACTCAACGCATCTAGCCCCTGGATCAGAATTTCAAAATTTGAAGTTTGAAAAATTAGAGTTTCCTCATAAAACCTTAAGTTGCAGTTTCAGAATCAATTGTAGTATCAATTGTAGTTGCAGTATCAGTTGAAGTATTAGATGCAATACCAGTTGCAGTCACCCTTGAATTTTTTAAGGGTTCATAATTATTACCGCGGATACCAGATGGTGCCACTACTTGCAAATGCTATCAGAGGTATGTACTCACATATGTTTAAAATGTTAATCTTTAAAGGGTATTTGCGTGAGAATGGATCTCTTTCCATAGATCCAGAAGGATCTCAGATCCAACACATTCAGAGGAATAATGAAACCCAAGTTTAATTATTCTGATATGAATCTATTTGTTATGCCATTATTTTGATCTAGGTTGCATGTTGAAGATATGACCATCATACTAACCTTTGGTCAAAATTAAAGTCAAGGTATTAGATGGATTAAAATTGAGATCATAGAGTTTATTTTTTAACCTAACTTTTTGTCAAGATAACATATTGTCTTAGTCCAGAAGAAAGGTTGAAGAAAGCACTCGTCATCTTGAGTGAAGGAGACTTGGAAGAAAAACAACACACTCATTCTTGAGGACAAGGCTCTAGGTTCCAGGTTTGATTAATTAAGTTGATAAGATTCAAGGTTGCACATGAGAAGTTGATAACTACTCCTTTACAAGTAAACACTATAGTTGAGGTAGAAGTCTTTTAAAATTATTATACTTGGTAGCATATGATCATATTGAGATAAATTATTAATGTAATCATTTACCAGATACAAATAACATCTCCTCTAGGAGAAACTTCTTGTGTTGGTTCCAGGTTTCCATGAAGGAATGCTTGATCACAACACTAGAAGAGTGTTGACCTCATTTCATATTGTATTTCTTAATTTTGATATTTGTTTCAGATAGGTCACAAGTGATAGCTCTAAAGGAGATACTGTGACGATTATTCATGCTATTGTTTTATTTACTATTATCAAACGAGTATTATTCTTGCTTGTTGTTTTGTTGACCTTGTTTCAGGTCACATGTGATAACTTTGAGGAATCTATAGTGAAGGTTGCAGAATGAAACAGATTAGATGAGACATGAAGCAGACTATGTACATGACCATATACATTCATGTACCAAACAATATGAAGAAGAAGCTATCTTTTTAGATCTAGAGTATCTCATATGGAGATCGGTTGTAAGGAGAAAAAGGCTCCAAAGATGATCGGACATTAGAACAAGAACTCACATAAGACTTGGTCAAAGGATAATGAAGCCACCTTGACGGGAAGCACAACTCATTTGAAGTCTGACTCAACCTTTCATATTTAGACTTGGTATTCAACACCAAGTATACCCCATAAGAGATGATGAAGTCCTTGTAGACTCAAAAGAAATTGAGAATAAGCCTGATCTCAGAAAGGATCAGATGAAGAGACATCTCTCGGGACTGGGAGACAGATGTTATGAGAAGACTAGATCATAGCTTCATAAACTACTAGGAGATATGAAATATCCTGGAATATTCGTTTGTTTCAGTAACGGAGAAGGAAGCTAGTAAAAAAGACTAGAATATGGATTCTTCCGTGAGACTAGAAGAGAAGTCAATATTGACTTCCAAGATTGATATATACAGATCAAGCATGTTGCAAATGTACAAATCCTAATGTGTGTCTAGAGGATTCTCCCAGCAAGAGGGAGAAGACTATGACGAGACACTTACTCTAGTAATTGAAGAAATAGTTCCAGTATTCATGAAGACAACCAAAACAACCATGATTCATATATAGTATGAGGTGTAGGGGGAGCAATCCCCATATTTAAAATTGAGTGCCAATTTGTGTAGTACATTAGTTGGGTCATGGAGACGTGACTACAATAAAAGATAGAGTTACCTCCATGAAAGACTAAGAGCTACCTTCGTTATCATTTATTGAGCCACTCTCAAATATTAGATGAAGTTGTTGTCGTGATGAAGTAGAGGATTTACTTTCATATTTCAACAATCATAGTGAGAATGGAGGACCCATTCTCAACTTCAGAACAACTGGAGCTGTAGAGTCCCAATTCCAGAAGGAACATTTGCAGAAAGAGGAGAGGACATACTCTCAGGAAGTGAGAAAGATAGTGCTTTGAAAAGAGCACATAGAGCTAGCACATGATTGTGCAGATTGAGTTGCAACTGAGAAATTGTACCAGGTTGGTACAAAGTGATGTGAAAATTTGATTTGAAGTTGAATATAGAAAGACTCATGTCTACAAGATGAAGCAAGCTCCTAGAGCTTGGTATGGAATAACTGACAGTTTCCTGACGAGCTTGGGCTTTACCAAGAGTAAAACTGATTCTAACCTTTACTTCAAGGTTATGAATGATGAGCCAATTATATGAATGATGAGCCAATTATATTGTTGCTACTATATGTAGATGATGTATTCTTGACAATATGAAGAAAAAATCATCACAGATTGCAGAAGAAGCTCGCTACAGAGTTTGATGAAATACCTAATGCATTATCTCTAAGGTCTTGAAGTTTGATAGAGCCCAGAGAAGATCTTCCTTAACCAAGGGAAGCATGTAGTAGACATACTAAAGAGGTTTGATATGTTGGAGTATAAATCCATGAACATACCCATGGAAACAAAGTTGAACCTCCTGGTAGATACCTCGTCAGAATTGGTTGAAGCTACTATGTACAGACAAATTATTATTGGTTTGTTGATGTATCTGAAAAATACCAGACCGAATATATGTTTTATTGTGAACACCTTTGAGACAGTATTTGGTAGAACCCAGACATGTTCACCTTGACGATGAAAAACATGTGATGAGATACCTTAAGTGTACATTTGATTTTGGTCTTTGCTATACTAGAGATCATGAATTCAGATTCTATGGATATACTGATTCAGATTGAGCTGGAAGTGTTTCTGATAGAAAGAGCACTTCAAGATGTTGTTTCAGTCCGGGGTCGGCCATGACTTCATGGAAGAGTAGGATGCAATCCAGTATTGCTCCCAACACGACATAAGCGAAATATATTGCAGCATGTTCCGCCAGTGGTGAAGCCATATGGTTTTATATGTTGTTGACAGATCTATTTGGTCTAGAGATGGAAGCCACCTTGATCCTATGTGATAAACATAGTTGTATAAAGATGATGTGTTTCATGATGAGTCAAAGAACATAAAGATCCGATATCACTTCATTCATGATATGGTGCAGAGAGGAGCCATAAAAATCCATTATGTTGGCATGGATGAACATGTTGTTGATGTGTTGACCAAGCCTCTATCTTGTGTAAAGTTTAATCACTTTTGAGACAAGCTTGGTGTAGTCCGAAAGGACCTCCCTCGAAAGGAGGAGTAGTGTTGTGATGTCATCCTAGTGCTGAAGATTTCCAACTTCATGTTGATGTTGTTGTGATGCTAGCCTAGTGCTGAATATTTCCAACTTTGTGTTGATGTTGTTGAGATGCCAGCCTTGTGTTGAATATTTCCATCTTCGTGCTGATGATGTTGAGATGCCGGCCTTGTGCTGAATATTTCTAGCCTAGTGCTAATGTTGATGTGGTTTTAGCCTTGTGCTGAAGATTTCCAGCCTCGTGCTGAATATTTCTAGCCTAGTGATGATGTTGATGTGGTTCCGACCTTTCCACTATGATGATGTTGATACTCTAGCCTTTGTGTTGTGATGATATTGTTGCTCCAGGCTTCGTGCTATGATGTTGATGATGTTGATGTTGTATAAACCTTGTGCTGTTATTGATGATGATGATGATGTATTAGTGTTATACTATTCCATGTTGATGCAGATTATGATGATGACACTTCAACTTCTTGCGGAAGATAATGATGATGATGATGATGCCACTTCATCTTCTTGTTGTTGTTGATGATGATGATGTTATTTCAGCTTTAATGTTGAAGAGGATGATGTTACTTTAGCCTCATGCTAAATATGTTGATGATATAACTTTAGCCTCATGCTAAAGAAGATGATGATGTTACTTTAGCCTCACTCTAAAGATGTTGATGATATTACTTTAGCCTCATGCTAAAGAATATGATGATGTTACTTTAGCCTCACGCTAAAGATGATGATGTTGTTACTTTAGCCTCATGCTGTTGTTGATGATGATGTTACTCCGGCTCCATGCTGTGAACAATGATGATGAGAAAAAATTCCGATGATTTATAGATATTCCAGTCAGTGTTCCAGATGTTGTTGATGTTGCTTCCCTCTCTCTCTCTCTCCTAATGATGTTGTATAATACCCTTCTTGTTAAGGGGGAGTGTTGAAATATTGTAACTACAAAGAGTATTCTATTTATTTATTGAGTCATTATTAATTAGATCAATCCCCTTTTGTGGATTGATCAGGTCAAGAATTGTAATTGACCAAATCCCCTTTTTTGGATTGGTCAAACCCTAAATATATTATGCAAATTGAGAATTCGGCCACCGGGCTAATTAAAGTGGTTTTAACCACTACGAAGACAAGTCGATGCTGCCTAGTGAAGAGACACCTTTCCAACACCTGCTAGTTTGTTTAAATAAAGGAATCCAACGCCTCGTTTGTTCACTCACTCATTCACTCATCAAGTGTGCAAGTCTGGAGAGATGCAGTTGGGAGAAGAAGGAAGAGAGAGGCGCATTGCTCAGTGTTGGATATTCTGTAGTGTTTTGGTTTATTGTCTTGGCATTGTATTGATATCTATATTAAGGAAGTTTTGTTGGGTTTTCTCCCCCATGAGGGTTTCCCAGGATAAATGATGTGTATATTGTGATTGTGTTTCTCTCAATGATCCCACCTATGCTATTGTTATCTAGTAAATTGAAAAGAAAAATAATAATAGCTCAAAACTTAACATATGTTTTCTATGATTTATTCTATTAATTACATGTTTTTAAGTTTTATGCCATTTTTGTATGTAGTGTGTTACATGTTCTTTATTACATCAAATTAAGTATGGGGGAATTGAGAGTGTTGTGAGGGGGGTGGGGGGCATAATTATAGCTTCCAGCTTCACGTGGTTGCCCCTATTCAGTAGAGAATTAATTATTCTTGAAACCAAGAGAAGCTCATTCAGGTTTATTATATGCCAATTTGCGAAATTATATATGAAGGTTAGGGGATGAGCATGTTGAAAAAAATGGAAATATGGTTCTTGAACAAACAATCTGCACACATAGAAAAATGTAGATTACATGAAAGACTAAGCTAGGGAACTTGATATATATAAAAAACAACTTCATAGGAATGGATTGCAAGTGAATGTCAGCTGTTAAGGGGATGCAATGTGAAAACTAATCCCTCCGTCAATACTGTAGGTGGGAGAGTTTTGGTTGACTTGTGGCATACCTATGGATGATTAAGATGTAGAGGAAGAGACATCCAATATGAAGGCAAGGGTACAATGAGTACTAATGGAGTACCCATGTGTACATCATGTGAAAATGACTAGGCATCATATGGGCCATTTTAAACGAAGAGCTAATATAGACCCACTAGGGTTCAAGTCCTACCAAGTAACATGTTAGTGCATGTGCTTGCACTTGTGGATGCATGCCAATGCACAAAGCAATTATTGGGTCCAAGTGTAAGCCTTCAGAAACTTTTTCAGAAGATACACCTACTTGTTGTTTATCCTAAAGAAACCAAATTGAATGGTGCTAATGGTTCCCCATAACACTAAATTTGGGCGCATTAAGCTCATCGTAATAAAAGGGAACTAGTTCAAAGAAAAATAAAGTATCAAGCAAATCATTACGCCTATTAAAAAAATAACTACAAAAAAAACATATATATAGATACATAGATACTTATACTTTACCTAGAAACTAGAGAACTCACCTAATAGAGAATCATAATGATCTTCCATATTCTAATTTTATTTTTCAATGCTAGATTTTACCTTCTATGTTTTCTCTTTGTAATCCTTTGCAAACTTCTCATATCATGTGCTATGTGTGTTTTCGAATAAAATTCGATCTTCCATAGTACAAATTTTGATGCCAATTGTTGCTATTGGTGAAAAATCGTTTTTTCCAATTCAAAGAAGTCAAGCTTGAGAATTTTTTCCAGTTCGTTGGTGTCTATGCCCATGGTGTCTTAGTTCTATTAGTGGCCCTTCTCGTGGGATTCAATGCGCTCACATATATATAATAAAACATATGTTATAAAATATAATAAAATAACCCCCCCCCCAAAAAAATCACAAAACCCGACCAAACCCATTCCCAACTATTCTCATCACCCAAACCCATTCATGTCTTCTGCACCCTACATATTCTTGCATAAACCCTCAACCCCACTAGAGAATTAATGGAGCCCTCGACCCCAAACCCCATTCGCGCCTGCTAGCCATACTTGGGGGGATATTGGGATTTCTAAAAGTCTCTTCCAGAGAAAAGAGAAAGGTTCTAGCAGTAAGATTCAGTCAAACCTGCCCTATTTGACCCTTAGAAAGCTAGAGTGGAGCCCGTAGAGAACGAAGCAACAACTGAGCAAGTTGGAGTGTAGCCCGTGGTGAATGAAGAAGGATTCGTCGACCATGTCTGCTGCAAATCAACTAAGTTTGATAGTTCTTTCACCCTTCACGTATGTTGCAAATCACCCTTGATAGTTATTTTTGTCTCAAATTGCATTTTTATTGGTTATTCTTAGTGATACCAGCAGGTTATAACAACCCAAATATCGAGGAAACCAAGAATAAATCACAGTGGATCTTATATGCTTGAATAAATTACTTTGATGACTAGAATGAGATAATATATACCTCAAATCATACCAATACTAAGAGGAACTCCAACATGAATCCATAAATGGGGTGTAGTGGTCAACAAATTATGTCAAGTGTTTGTAGAGTAGTGTGGTTCATGGAACTTTTGTGGGTTACATATAAATCATGAACGTTTTCCTAGAATACAATTGCACATCAAAGGGTGTAGTGAAATCCATTTAATGATGCTTCCACAGTGGTGAAAAAAGGATTGAGGTTAGAAAAAAATGAAATTATTGTGAACTAACTATGATGCTTGTGGTGCATGTCCCAACACATAGACTTCAAGAGTGCCAAGGGGAGTTTGTATATCATTGCAAATCTTTAAATAAAAATATATGCATTTAAGCCTTATTCCCAAGAAGCAATATGCTGCTTTAATGTACAAATTATTTCAATCTCAGTAGCTCTGATATGGGTAATGTCTGGGAGGGGATCATAAGTCCTACAAATCTACAATGGAAACTCACCAAGAAAATTAAGTTTCCAAGTGTGGAAGCATTAACAAAAAAATTGAACAATAATGAACCATAAAATTCACCATAAGAATAATAGACAAGGAGTTGGAGAAGAACTATTTCATTATGATAGAACCATTACTTGTAATAAGCTCAATTTTGAAACCTCTCCTTCCCAAATCCTCACTCTCATTATCACTATTTTCTTTGATTTTCTTTGACTTCGTCAACAAAAACTAGTTATCTATTTTTATAGTAATAAGCATCAATAAAAACTATAGGAATATATCCTTCCCAACATTTGGATAAATGTTCTTTTTCTCTTGACCTTCCTCAACATTATAAAGTATAATAAAAAATGAAGAAGTACTTATATGGGAAACACCCACTTTTATTTGGATTTTTCTATTGAACACACTAGCATGCATATAGTGCTAATCAAGGTCAAACTCCTTCAATATTAGCCCACTCTATCTAATCCTACATATCTGAATAATTTCCTCGCTGATATGAATTTCTACAAAAAATTCATTCGATAATTCTCTTACATTTCCCAACCACTTCATCATTGCTCCAAATAGAAACATTTCTGATGGAATATTGTACAACAACTATGGCATGCCAATAGTGCAAGGATGCCTTTTGCTAATACTCCAATGATTTGTCTTCCTCATTTTCATTAACCCTTTGAGATAGATATTGATGGCTCATATTATGCCATAGGTGTTGTTCTTAAGGAAGGAGGCCAACCTGTTTCATATTTATCATAAACACTTTCTTCCACCAACTATAATAGTAATGCATATAGTAAAGAATTATTCTATGCATTGGTTCAAACACTCAAGCAATGGAAGAAATACACCCTTGGTAATAAGGAAGCCTTCATAAAATTTGCAAACCCCTTATGTTTTTGAATTCTCAATTTAATATTTAGGAACATCGACATCTTAAATGGATTCTTATGTTCAATAAATTCATTTGATTACTAAGTAAAAATAGAAGATCGCTAACAAAATTCTTGATTGGTTAAGTAGACCTCCTTCTAATATTTCACATATTCCAAATACTAGATTTTTTGTGTATGAAGAGTCCCCTCACAACCTTGGGAATCCATATCCATGGAATTTATAAGTGAATTTTCCACTACTCTTTGGAAGGATGATTGTATATTCATTATTGTATGCACTTTTTCTAAAAGGGCCACATTTATACCTTGAAACATAACTATAGAAGCCTCCAAAGATGTTAAGTTGCTTTTCCAACATGTATGGTGGAAATTTGGCTTACCACTCACTATAATTTATGATTGTGATTATAGATTTCTTAGTCACATTTGGAAAAATTTATTGAATCTTTTTTATTTTTAGTTGAGGTTCTCTACATCCTTTTATCCACAAATTGACCTAATCAAACTGAGGCAATAATGTTGGATTACTGAGAGGGAGGGTGAATCAATAATAGAGCAATTTAATCCTTTTTAACCATAAAATGCAAGTGTTATATCAATGTAGCATTATCATTCAATAGTTGCAGAGTAAATAAACAATGAACAAATGAGAAATCATACACATACACAATACACAATACACCAATGTTTTTATGTGGAAATCGAAAGTGGCAGAAAACAACATAATGATTTTTATTTTATGTATTTAAGAATTACATTCATTGGAAGCACCAACTTCCTTTGTTTTCCAGCTGCAACTGGAATGAGGATCCAACACCTTAGTTTCTCAGGATACAACCTGAAGGAAACTCCAACTCCCCAATTCTCTGGCTACAACCAGAAGGAGGCTACAACCCCCTATGTTCTCTGGATACAACCGCAAGGTGGCTACAACCACCTGTCCTTGCCCTATCCAACCACCTTGCAATATAAGTAGAATGATGGAACCACCGTCACACTATCTGTTAAGAACCAAATATCGATATAGCATAGAAAAACCTCAGAATAAGTACTCAATGCCTTGAAAAAGAGAGAAACTTAGATAATAATCCTCTTCGAGGGGGAAACCTCTTTATGCCCACATAAATGTACAATTACAAGATGATTCAAAATGAAAATATCTCCTTGGTATATATAGGAGACTAGAAGGTATAATTACAACTAATGGACTAAAGCCGACATAAATAAAATAACATTACTAATATAATATGCCCTAATTAAGGGGTAATGAGACACTATTTAGGGATTAACATGCCCCTCCCCTTGAGACAAGTGTTGTCTGCAACGCTTGAGTAACTCTGGATGCTTTTGTATAAAAGACTCATCTTCCCAAGTGAAATCTTCAGCCGATAGTTTCCTCCATTCAATGAGATACTCTGAAATGGATCTATTCCTCAGTTGGCGAATTCTTGTGTCAGTGATGGCTTCAGGATCCAATATGATTTTTCCTTCCTCATCAAGTTCTAGAAATACAGTTTGAACTCGAATCTTTTCACCTATAACCTTCTTTAAGCATGAAACATGGAAAACTGGGTGTACTCGTGAAGATGCAGGCAACTCCAATTTGTATGCCATAGTACCAATCTTTTGAAACACCTTATAAG
>JZKD02S1320652.1:85019-104470 GCA_000966675.3 Picea glauca | reverse complement strand
TTTTAAAATCTCTTAAACCACTTTGATTACTTTGACCTTTTGGGGCTTCTAGATGACATATGAGGGTCCTCCAACTTCGTAAGGCCATAACTCTCAAACTGTCAGGAGTTATGTGGCGTTCTACATACCACCAGAAATGGAATGACATGTACTATCCATATAGAATAGTATTATATGAAAATATATCATAACTCATACCATTACCCATTAAACAAACTTGGGTCCATTACCCAAACCTAGGGTCTCCAACTTCTCATGGACATAACTCTCTAACCGTGAGGAATTATGTGACGTTTCAAATACCACCGGAAATGACATGACAAGCACTATCCATATAGGATATTTTCCCTGACAAATTCAATTTCCTTCATCTCATTATTCCACTATTAATCATGGGTTCTCTTACTCCACAAAGCGTCTTTCCGTGAGGGTTTTCACCACAAGGGGACCACATTGGAGTTCATCCATATTTACTTCTTATCAACAATGAAAAAACAATAATGAGTCATATTTACATCAAACAATATTGGGTCCATTACCCAAACCTTTGTGCTACGGGTATTTCTTCAAGGGTTGACATCAATGAAAACCAACCTTAATCAACAATCCTTCCCAGATAAAATCCATTGCTATTTTTTTATTCTTCTTCAATACCTTCTTGGCTGCAGTCTTTTCCCTTTATGAACTATCATATCCTGTAACGACTGATAGCCAAATATAATACCCCTGTGCCTATAAAAATACTTTATTCATTCCACTCCATAACTCATACTTTAAACCATTTTGACCATTAAACAATGGTACCCCATTCTCAAAATAATCCATGATCTCCTTCCAGTGGTTAAACTTTTTCTTGAAGGAATCAACTTTGATACCAATTTTGTGATTACTAAGAGGGGGGGGGGGGTGAATCAGTAATAGAGAAATTTAATCCTTTTTAACCATAAAATGCAAGTGTTATATCAATGTAGCATTATCATCCAATAGTTGCAGAGTAAATAAACAACAAACAAATGAGAAATCATATACATAAACAATACACCAGTGTTTTTATGTGGAAACCCAAAGTGGGAGAAAACCACATAATGGTTTTTCTTATATGTATTTAAAAATTACATTCATTGAAAGCACCAACTTCCTTTGTTTTCCAACAACAACTGGAAGGAGGCTCCAACCCCCTAGTTTCTCTAGCTACATCCTGAAGGAAGCTCCAACTCGCCAATTCTCTGGCTACAACTAGAAGGAGGCTACAACCCCCTATGTTCTCTGACTACAACCAAAAGGTGGCTACAACCACCTGTCCTTTCCCCATCCAACCGCCCTGAAATATAAGTAGAATGATGGAACCACTGTCACACTATCATTGTGAGATATACTGTTGTAAACATGTACCAATCAACCTGCACCAAACAACCTGTACCAATAACCTGTGCCAACATGTGCCATACATAAACCTGTACCTCAACTTGTACCATAAACAAGTGCATCAACTATGCACCAAACCTGTACAAATAACCTGTCGCTTGCATCAACCATGCATCAACCTGTACCTCAAGCTGTAATCAACATGTACCATAAACAAGTGCATCAACCATGCACAAAATATGTACCAATCATGCATCAAATACACATAAACTAGGACTCATCAAGATGTACTAACATCATGAACTATACACTTCATGTATGTGCCAACTCATCAACTACTTGTCTCAACAATGTACGCAACATGTACCTCAACCAAAATACCTCATCAATTTCATCATCCAAATTTGATTTGTAACTCTATAACAGACCTGGTGTATATGATCACATACCTGCAAACCTTCCTTAACTTTAACAACAAGAGACTAGCCTTTTTATCAAACTTTACTGTAGTCTCACATGACTAACTTTGGATTAGTCAACAACCCTAACTTGGAATAATCATAACTATGTATATGTAATGAATAAAGATCTGAAAATGGTACACAATATTCTTTAGTGTCTTTTATGCAATTCCTCCAGATTTCACTACTTGGAACCTCTCAGAAAAGTAGTTATAGAAAAAATGGCATACCTTGCTGAATTGTGGCTTATTCTAGAGAGGGAACTTGTAGAGCGTGCCCCACATGGAATATTTGTTGTATGGATCTTAGAAAGTATCATCAAAATAATTTATCCTCCCTTTAATTTCGGCCTTCTTTACTTAACCTTCCCTCTGAAATTCGTCTTAGATATCCTTTGGTTACCTCAGTCACTTGTAGATATTCAATATGCTCAAGTGTGATTTAAAATGAGAGACCCTTTCCTCTTATTTATACTTTCACGTAGCTTCCTCAAGGGGTTATCTTCTAACCATCTTAACCCACTTTCCTTATTTTAGGGCTAACCCACTTCTAACCACTTGTCCACTTAGTAATTTCTCCGTTAACTTTATTATTTAAATAATTTCTTTTGTATCCACTTTGAATTATATTACACTCATCACTTCACTTTATTATTTAAATTACCTTCTAACCATCTTAACCCACTTTCCTTATTTTAGGGCTAACCCACTTCTAACCAATTATCTACTTAGTAATTTCTCCATTAACTTTATTATTTAAATAATTTATTTTGTATCCACTTTGACTTATAGTACACTCATCACTTCACTTTATTATTTAAATAATATTTTCTTTGCAACCACTTTGACTACTTTGACCTTTTGGGGCTTCTAGATGACTCATGAGTGTTCTCCAACTTTACATAGCCATAACTCTCTAACTGTGAGGAGTTATGTGATGTTCCATATATCACCGGAAATGGAATGACATGTACTATCCATATAGAATAGTCTTACTTTTAAATATATCAAAACTCGTAACATTATTCATCAAACAAACTTGGGTCCATTACCCAAACCATTGTGCTACCAGAATTCGCTACCAAACTTTCTTCAAGGGCTGACATCAATGAAAACCAACCCAATTAATCAACAAGTAATTCACTCCTCAATTTATGCTCTTTTCATATATCACCACAAAATAAGTTGTGGTTCACTCATTATAATTTATGATTGTGATTATAGATTTCTTAGTCACATTTGGAAAACTTTATTGAATATTTTTTCTTTTTAGTTGAGGTTCTCTACATACGTCTATCCACAAATTGTTCTAATCAAACTGAGGTAGTAAGTCACCCCTCAGTGTATGCTCTCTTCATATAGCACCACAAAATAAGTTATGGGTCACTCATCTTCATGTGTTGCAGCATAGCTACAATAAATCTCTACATTAAACTCTGCATATCATGTTTGTTATGGGTTCCAAATCCTTTCTCCCTATAAGATTCTAGTACTTCTACTTATGCCTTTTTCTCATCAATAAAAGGAGCAAGATAATGCTTCCTTTTTTTCCCATCATTTTTCTGAAGTACCTATATAGGTTCATGATACCTTATTGAATACTCGTGGAAACTACAACATGCTTCATGATTGACATCTAGGTCCTCAATATTTTTATATCTATGATATAATTTACTTTACTTGGATAAGAAATGGGTTAAACCTCAAGAAAATCATAAGATTAAATATATTTAGTATGGTCCTCAAACCATTTTGTAGTTAATTGGAGAAAATGCATCATGTTTGGATCTTCCTTCTTAGCTTGGTATACATGATGTTGTGAACATGTGCCAACTCAAGCTTGATGAGACATCACATTTGGAGGATGGAGTTTCTCTCATCATAAGGGTACATTTCCAAAATTTGAACCTTATTTGGATGAAAATACTCTTTTTGATATTCACACATGCACCAGAAGAAATAATCCACTACCACTTTTTGAGTTGCTCACAAAGGTACATTGTCAATTTAAGATAAGTGAAAATGTCAATAAACATTTAAGTGGAATTTCCCACATATATAAAGTAAATTAGAGACACTTTCCTCTAATGATATGAAAATTTGTCATGACTGGAAATGATATGAAGAGTTGTCATGACTGCCATACATGACTAAAAATGATATGAAGAGTTGTTATGACTTCTATATACTTTCCTCCAACAAATGTTAGTTTCAACTTTGTGTTCACAAGAGGGTTGCCATCCATTTGGAGAGAGTTAACTTGAACTTTTATCTTTACATGCTCCTTGTCCATGCACTCAACTAATTCATACATCTAACTTGGAGAGAAACAATCCTAGATTCTTGTTGTAGGCTTGGAAGGAGAATGCCATATCATTCTAGAGGTATCTTTTGACAAAAGGGGCTACAAACTAGTTCATTGGATGTTTTCATGATTGATCCCTAAGATAGTCCTTCGATGGTCCAATAACTCTTCACCAATACTTCATTGCATACATTCTTTATCCTAGCTAGGAGGGTTTCTAACACCCGGGTGATAACTGACAAGGAGGGGGTCTTGAACACATCCATGTGTTGTGTGGTTCACTATTATATTTGACAAAAATGAAATGGATCAAGTAGATTATATTTCCTTTTATCTCCACTTTATAATTGTCTGAGTAATTTCCCACGGATATTTGGTCTATTGGAAAGTTTTGAGGTGATATAAATTGTAACCCGACTTTGAGATTTATGATTGGGTGTGAATGAGGCCATGTGTAAGTCTAGGGAATCTTGATTACATCTAGACAGTTCAGTTCCATAGTGAGTATCCTTAGATTATCAGTGCAAGTGATGATCAGAAAATAAGGATATGGAACTGGAAATCTCAAACTTTCATATCTATCCTTACTATCTACAATAATTATGTACATTGTAACGTTGCTTATTTTCATCCCAAGGAGGATTTGGTTATTTCAGCCTCGTTGGATCAAACTGTTCGTGTATGGGATACAGGTGCTTTGATGAATAAAACTGTCTCTCCAACTAATGCCATTTTAAGATTAAAACAAATGAACACAAATATTTTTAGAGGGGGTGATGTTGTTGTCAAATATTTTTTGGAAAGTCATGACCATGGAGTGAACTAGGCTACTTTTCATCCTAGTTTTTCCTTTAAAACTAAAAAAGTAAAGGGCATAAACTTCCATAACTATAACATGAATACATGTGATGATATGTGCATTTGTAGGAGTGTCATATTTTTTCTTGGGAATGCCCCCAAACATTATTCGTTGGCTCAACATTTGGAACATGGAACTCCTTATCAACATTTCCCCACACAACTTCCTTTGAGCCTTTTTTATATTTTAGAAATGAGGGTGAATTGTGGGAACTTGTTATTATGGAATTGTAGTGGAAGCTTGTGAGGAAATTATATCATTGCTTCTACCTTTGGGGATGAGCTAGACCAAATCTATGTTGTGGTCTCTTGTTGGATCCCTAGAACACTCTACATTGAACATAGTGTGTTTACAAGTTGGCAAGGGATCTATACATTTAATGTGGGAGCTCTTCCTAGTAGACCAATTGGGATAGTAAACCTTGGGGAAGCTCTTCAAATATATCCTTTGTATAATACACATAGAGATGTGGGATATCATCTACCATAAAAAAATGTATGGAGACCAATTCTTAAGTCATCATAAAGAAAAACACAAAATTCGCTTGCCATTACCCTTGCCCTGGAAAAATTGGAGGAAAATCGTTTGATGTGAGATGATGTTGGCCCAAGGTTGGATGTTGTTGAAAAGTTAATTGGATTCTAAGAATGTCGTCAAAGACTACTTGGAGTTTCATATGAAAAATTGAATCCTACCTTCGTTATCCTTCAAAATCCGGAGTAGACTAGAACTACTCGAAAAGTTGGTTGAAGAAGAAGCCTCCAACAGAGAAATTGGTGGTCTTGGAGGCAAGTATTAAGTCTGAATCTAAACATCAACTATAGGATGCATCAAATTTATATACACCATGCTTGATTTTATGTTTATATTTATTTTATTTCATATGTAATTAATCCATGCTTGTTGAATGCAGTTCACATTTCATGACTTTCAAGTAAACAATTGTTATCTCTTCCAAATTACTTAGCTCGATGACTTATCTTCTCATTTTATTGAGTGTAGGTACCACAAAATAGGTACCTATCATATCTATTCTCTTCTAGTGAGGATCAATATATACTAGGATATGTTGAAAGTGAGATGTATTGTACTAGATCTAACAGTTCTAGATCAACTAGAGCTAAAAAGGTAAGAATAATATTTCATAGATGCATGGAATTTTTTTATTGTTGAAGGAGGGTCATGTGATTATGATGATGAGCGCATAGGTGACATTGAGTTTACCTTGAGGTATAGAAATCTAGTGCAACTATGGGTACCTAAGGATAAACCTCAATTGGAAAAAAAAATCTTCATCAATGGGAGGATGTATCGCATTGCTCCATCATCCTTAAATGGATTGGGGCTATTTTCCATGGATGGCATAAAGGTCAAATATAGAATTGTAACTGAATTGATGGAGTATGTCGAACCAATATGCTACAAATACAATCACTAGTTGATTATGGTCTGATATACGTGAAGTATGCGTAGATATGAAGTTGTTGCAAATTATATACAACTAGTAGAAAATAATCAAAACAAAGGGGTGACTATGTATATTGATGGAAGGACAAAAGCTTCCAGAAACATTGTGGGATTTATAAATAGTACACGAACATGGACAAAAACTAAGCAACCAATTTGCATATTTGAGGGGTGTGAAGGAAATCATATATTTGTATGTGCAACAAAATCAATAGTTGCAAGTGAAGAGTTGTGGATTGATTACAATTTGAATTGAATAGATGGAGGGGATGCTACTATGGGGGTAAATATCTTATATACCATTTAACTCAACCTTTGATCAATCACTCTTATTATTATTTTTTTTTCATTAATTATCTTATATACCATTTAACTGAACCATTTGCATTAATTTTCTTACTTCTTGTATTGTGGCAGAGTGATCATGCCTGGAAGCTTGCACGACCTAGAGGCAACTATGATCAGGTAAACTTCGATGTAATAACAATAATTTTTATTATATAATAGTTGTTAATATTCGACCTTTTCCATGCTTATGAGGTCAATATTTCAAGATGATATCATTTTTATTATACTTTGGTAGGGGGTCGGTCGTCACACGATACAACTTGTAGCATCTATGCCTGAGGTAAACATTAGTGTAATATTAATTCACCAAAGTTTTTTTCATCGATGACATTTATTAAACATGTTTAATTCTATAGTTTTAAATTTGAATATGTCTTTCTTCTTGTGTTGTGGTAGCGTGATCGTGGTTGAAATCCACGGCCTAATGGAGGCAACTCTGATTAGGTAAACATCTATGTAATAGAAACATTTTTTTATATTATATAATAGTTGTTAACATTCGATCTTTTCCGTGCTTATGAGCTCAATATTTCCATATGATAACATGCTTATTATATTGTGGCAAGGGGTTGGTCCTCGACGTACAATAGAGAATGTAGCTTCTGCGTCTGAGGTAAACGCAAATATGATTACAATATCTATTTTTTTTAATGTTACAATTATTTTCATAAATTTTATTGATTGATTTATTGTGTGAGGGTGACCGTGGAAAGTCACCTGCAGCTACATCCGTCCATGGTGACAGTGGAAAATCAACCGTTGTATCGCATTAGGTAAATGTTAATAGTAACTAAATATGATTACAATAACTAAATTTATTTAATGTTAAAATTAATTTCATTAATTTTATTGATTAATCTGTTGTGGCAGGATGATCATGGGAAGTCACCTAGGGGTAGATCAGTCCAGGGTGATTGTGGGAAGTCACCTGCAATGCCGCATCAGGTAAGTGTTAGTGTAATAATAACTAAATTTGATTACAATAACTAAATTTGATTACAATAACTAAATTTATTTAATGTTAAAATTAATTTCATTAATTTTATTGATTAATGTATTGTAGCAGGGTGACCGCGGGAAGTCACCTAAGGGTAGATCAGTCCAGGGTGACGGTGGGAAGTCACCCGCAATGTCGCATCAGGTAAGTGTTAGTGTATAATAGTAACTAAATTTGATTACAATAACTAAATCTCTTTAATGTTAAAATTATTTTCCTTAATTTTATTGTTTGATGTTTGTAGTCCACACTCGATGTGGATGATGAGGTGTTTGAGGAATACATATTTTATTCGACAAACCCAATGGAGACTGTCTGGAAGGGGCTGAAAAGGGAAAACATAAAATTACTTGGTTTGATTAGTAGAATACCTATGACAGAGGATATCAACACAAGAATTAATGAGATGAAAGCTCAAATACATTCTTATGGGGTAAGTGGCATCTTTACATAATTTTATCAGCTATGAAATATATTCATTTATGATTTTTAGTTTTATATTTTTTATATGATCTGATAAAGTCAAGTGTTCCTTTTGTAGGATTTTTCAAAACTTGAAAGTGGAAAACCTACAGAGACCATTATTGGTAGCAGTGATGCTCCAATGTGACCATAATGTTGACATAACATACCAGTGAGGCTTTTTGAGTCTCCTGAGGTTGGTGTCGAATCAATTGATGAGGATACTAATTTTGAGCAACATGACATGCCCGAGCAAGGTCGTACAGACACTAGGACTCCACATGATGTTGGATATGAAACTAATGTTGATTGCGAGGAAGCTTATCCTGGAGTAGCATGAGTAAAAAGAACGGGAACACTAGACCTTACCTTTTTGGTGGGTGACGCTTGTGTTCCAATAAAGATACAAAAGATTGTAGGTATTTATTATATAATTGATTGATTTTTATCATGTAATTGAAACACACATATGTCGAAATTATTTTAAATTATTGATCATAACGTTTTTGTAGGGAATAATGTATTCTATAGGAACTTGAATGATAAGGCATTGGAGATTTTTTTGCCCATCATTCGCACAAGGTGGAATAACCAATATAGAAATTTGAAATATGAATTGATAAGCCATATGGTAAACTTGTTTGGAAATATATTCAACAAAAAATTGGTCACCCAATTAGATGGAGAGAGTTTGAAATATACTAGGGCCCAGTATAGGAAAATATTGGAAGAAAAATGTTATAGCCCTAAAATGCCCTACTCATGCATACATGGCATTGGCCTTCCTACTTGCATAATTTTCCAAATCACTGTTGAGGAACACTATTTAAAAAATCAATTTTTAGAGCATGTACGTGCCCTGCTACACTACTTCCCACGTACATACGCATGTAACATGCTATAAAACTTGCGTACACACACTTTCTGCACACTAACAACCAGTGTGTACCTCCAAAAGTTTCAAAAATTAAACATTTGTAAGGAAATCAGTGGAATTTATGGGCTATTGGAGGTTTCCCAACCAATTCACTTGCTATAGCCCGTCCCCCAACCAAATAACCATCCTTTTGTCATATAAAAGGAGGTCTTGAGGTCTCATTCCACAATCAAGAATTATAACAGTGAAACTCTGCCCAAATTCCCTTTCCTTCCTTGCCCAAGAATTTGCAACCTTTTGTGAGTTATTGCCTCAACATTCTCTCTCTAGCCCCTTTTCTTCCATACAATCCATTCCCTTTCCTTTGAGGTGATTAGTATATTCTGAGAAGAGGCTTATTGAAGGTGCACTTGGAGCATTGTTAAGAGGAGCCCGAACTAGGTTCATAGAGCGTTGACCTGCAAAGGTTGCAAGATTCAATCTTTGATTAACGAATAAAATGATCTCTTTTCCCTGTACCAAATGATGGTTTTGATTTATTTTCTTTGATTTATACATAAAAATTTATATCTAACCCTAATTTATGAATAGAAATAGCATGCTTGTAGCCTTGTTTTCCTGGTGGTGGATGCAGGTCAGCTTTGGGAGGAGACTTTCATCCTTGAGAGCTACAAATCTTGAGGAGATCATCACCAAACATTGGATAAACGGTATAAAATGTGATCTACTCTTTCATTGCTTTCTATTCATCTATTTTGGTATGTTTGGGGTACTGTAGAAATTAGATTGACTTTTAGGGAGTGATTTTCTCTGTCTATACTTTAAAACCTGGTATAGTTTTAGGGGGATTTTCCTGCTAGCAGAATTTTTGATTCCAATGGGGAGTCTCTCTAGGGTTTTAGGGAGGTTTTTTGGGTTTTTGATTGGATTCTTGATTTCCTTTTGAGTTTTAGTCAAGTTTAATGAGTCTTTTAAGGGTCTCTGGTCACCTACAAGGTGCATACCAGTTTTCCTTGCCCTATCAGTCTGCCAAGTCTTTTTTTTGTTTTGAAAAGTCTTAGAGGTGTACGCAACCTGTTTTGGGTCATCTCTCTTACATACGCACTCTGCACAGTAAACAACCCGCATACATACGCAGGTTGTTGATGCAACACACTGCGTCTCTGTGTCTTGAAAGTGTTTTTAAAAAAAGAGAGGTATGTCTCTTTCCTGATAGAATCTTGGACTTCTTAGGACTTTCTTGAACCTGCCAGAGTCTTTGTCTTTGGCCATATCTTGGGTTAAAGTTTGAGTTAAATTGTTCCTTAGTTTTCTTTTGTTTTTTCCTTAAAAGGTTTAGAGCGAACTGTCAAGTTTTAGATCCTCCTTTTGGTTTCTTGGTTGAATCTTTGCATTTCTGCAATTGGCTTAGGGTCTTTACCAATCTTGTTTTTAGTTTTCTCTTTGTTCCTGTTTCTTTCTTTGAAAAACAATTTTTTTTTTACTTCAGTTTTTCTTGTTAAAGCAGTTCGAAAAATAAAATAAAAAAAATATTTTCTTGCATTTTAGTAGTCAAGGTTGTTTGTAGAAGAAAACAAGTCTTAGTTTCAAAGTTATGTTGATTTCCTGAAATACAATTAGTTTATTAGTCAAACAAAATCATTTTTTTAGGGAAAATTTGCATTTAAAGATCTTGAAACATTGTTTAGAAAAGTTGAGTTTTACAAGCTTTGCTTTAATTTTGAAGTATCTTTTTCTTTCAAATGCTTTAAAGTTCTCTTCCTTATTCATCTCTTCATAACACAATCCCTTTCACTACCACACCCTTTGTGTAAATCAAGCCTTAAAATTAATGCTTAACTTAAAATATATTAGACTTTTTGTTTGTAGGGTTCACCGACTAGTTTAGGGTTTTAGGGCCTTGAATTAGGTGTGAAGAGGAAAATCTTCAAGGCCATTTTAAAACAAACATTGGAGTATGAGATAGGGAGTGTTTTAAGTCCAATGTCGTAAGATTTAGTCGGGAACCCCCTCTAACATAGGGGATAAACACAAGGTCTTGTGAGGAAAGGCAAAGGAGATAACCCCTCCGAAGCCGAACTAAACATAGTGGGGATTCTATATTGAGGGTCTTTCTCAAGAACAATACCGATCACATTTTCCTAAAGAGCTTTATGGACCTTGAATCTATTTGAGATCCTCATTTTTTTTCCGTACCAATTTCTTTCAGCACCCTTGAAGGGCTTCATACATGTTATCCTTCTCATTATGATCTAACCGACTATCGATTGTACCCACCTGGTGACCAACTTACAGACTTACATAGGTGACTGCGAGGGTATACTTCAGTCCCTAGGGCAGACGTCGGATTGCGCTTCACAGAGTATACCTAGAGGGTGCTTCCGTGTTCAAGTTGCACTTACATTGGTTAGTTTCTCTACTGTCGATTCGCGTAACCATACTTCCGACTAGTTGGTCGACTGCTTGATTTATCTCGAGGAAACCGTTTTTAGTGTGTGATTTGTGTTATATGCTATTCAAGACTTACTGTTTCATTTGATAATTTCACAAAGTGGAAGATCAATAGCTCCACTGGTCGCGAAGGCTTCAGAGCCTATAATCGGTTACTTTGGAGCCACCTCCGCCACCGTTGAGGCGAAGACTTGATCAATAAGGATCGTTTGAAGTGATTGAGATGCATAAAACTATGCCCAAGACTGCTCCGAGGGGAGACTTTCCGACATCATAGGAATCCATCATTTCTGACCTTGAGACAAAAGGTTTCAGGCCAACAAATCCTCTGATTACCTACTTGTCGGTGCCGATTTTAATTCATGTTGTCCCTCTCGAGGTGACATCTTCTGAGGGCCAGTTAGTTCTAGGAGAGGCAATGGAAGAAAATGATGTTACTTCATCCGGGAGTCCCCGTACTCCTGTTATGGCTACTACTGGAGGGGGCATCCTACCTCCTCCCCCACCTTCACCAGTCAGGACCTTAGTCGTCCCGACTCCAACGACTTCAGGAAGTGGTCTGATACATTTAACCTCTTCGACCACTATTTTGTTTACTCAAAATGCGACAGGCGCTCCCTTCTCATATGGAATTCCCGAATTTGATATAAATTCAGTTCTTACTTATTATACCTTAAAAACCATAGGTCTGGGGGTATGGAGCTCAAATTCTCCCTTGCAAGAGTCAACTTCGGGTACTACTGCCATTTTTAATGCCATTCCTTACGGTGGATATCATATACCTCCTCTGTCCCATTCGCTCGACGATGATTTTCAACAACTAATCGATCCTAATGCTAATTATATCTTGTTTGGTGGAGGTAGTTTAGGACCTTCATCTTATACAACACCGATGGGATTTATGTTGTTCTCTTTGTTTGGTGCGTTTGGGAACAACGCTTTTTTTTCGACCTCTTTTTCAACTGGGGGAAACCCCAACTTTGGTCAACAAAACCCGGTTCAAGGTACCATTCCTTCACAAGGAGTGACAAATAGAGTATACTCCACACAAGGTCTTTGGAATCCTTGGAAGGGTTTGTTTCCCTTGCAAGGAATTTCGGTCGGGGGTAACCCCTTCCATACTCAATGGAACCCCGGGTAAGGATCTATACCTATTCCCATCAGATCGACTGGGGGAATCCCCTACCAAGGTCCTCAGAACACAATGCGAGGAGAAATCTTTGCTCAGGATATGTCATCCAATTTCATAAGTCAGTCAATGACGCCTCAAAAGATGCAATTTTATTTTGTTGGTAAAGGCTATGGTTTCTACCAAAACCTTGGCTAGCAGTCCAACTTTTCTTGGAAACCTAGTGCCAGTCAAAATCCAGGACCCTCTTTTCCTGTTAAAACCAAAACTACCCTTTCTAGGAACCCTGTATTTTCCATATTTGTCGAGATTACTAAATGACCTGATTTGTCCCGATCCGCATTAGCCCCCCATTTCAACCAATTTGCCTTTAGATATCCCAAAATTTGAGGGTAAGCTTGGTGAAGATCCAGGTGAATATGTGACTACTTTTCACTTATGGTGTTCTTCAAACTCATTGAAAGACGATTCCGTTCAGTTGCACATTTTTCAATGCACTCTTATAGGGGGTGTTGTGAAGTGGTATATTGAGCTCGACAGCTCAAGGTAATCTTAATTTAATGACTTGGCGATGGTATTCTTGAACGATTTCCAGTTACCCATGAGATACGATGCCGACGCTAAACTGTTGGCCAACTTTGAGCAAACCAAGGCCGACCACATCTCTGATCATATTTGAGAATGGCGATGAAGAAAGAGCTTGATTAAGGTCAAGGTCCCTCCTGCTTTATTTATTTAGTGGTTCTTGAAGTCTTTGGTTCTCTGTATATCCAAATACGTAACAACTTCTAGGGTGTTTTCAAAAGAGGAGGCTATTATGAGAGCCCAACAACTAGAACTAATCTATTCCCAGTCTAGCATGCTCTATGAAATTTTACCAGATGCACCATGGTCTACTCTCGATAAGGACAAACAAAATTTTGGGCCCCACGTCGATGGCATTGTGGGATCAACACAAAGCAAGTCCATGGATCTATTGTCAAATCAATTGCAACAATTGTCGATACAACAGACTATGGTCAACTAGACTCCTAGTTCGGCTGTCCCCGCTACCTAGATGTCGAATGTACACAATGTGTAGTTGATGAATCCCAAGGCCAACCAACAGATTGAGGGAAAGAAGAAACAAAAAAATAAAAAGGGTAAAGGGGATCAAAAGGATACCAAAAATGTTGGAGGGGGAAAAAATGAGAAGAAGAAGTCGAAGTATCTGTGTAATTTATACATAGAAGACCACCCGACTCACCTATGCCCTCGACTAGCAGAAGCCCAGAAGCTATTAGTGAAACAACAAATTGCTGTGTTGAAAAACCCTTTTCCATAAGGGAAAAATATCACTCAGGATTCCGCATCCACAAGAGCGACAAGGGGAAGTTAGGGACCCCCACGCCTACTACTAAAAACTAGGTCATGAACATTTACATGATGAATATTGATACTCATTTGTCAACCAGGACTCGAGACTACGGAACGCCGGAATATGTCGAGAAGGGAAAGGAAGCCATTAAACCATCAAATCCTCTCCAAATTGAGAAGGTAGTGGGAGAAACAATGAATCACATCCCTAAAGCTACATTTAATAAGGCTTCCCATAATCCAAACGCGAGGGCCACTCAGAACTACTCTATCGTGGAGGATTTGGCAGAAATCCCTTGTGCAATGTCTACTCTGGAGGTCCTCTAGAGTTTCTCCTTAGAGAGAAAAGATCTATTGTCTTCCTTGGGAGTATCAGAAACTAGTAACCCATGAGCAATTTTTTCCGATCCAATTGACTTAAAACCTCATCTTCCTCACCACGTTTCCTTTCAGATAGTAGTGGCTTACAACAAAAAATATTTTACGTGGAACATTTTCCATACAGTTGTTGACGAGGGTGCCTCAACTTGCATGATGTCGTTGGCGTGTTCGAAGACCATTGGTCAACTTGATTTGTCTCCATCACCTACGTTACTTACGACTTTTGACGATCGGTCATTTAGACCACATGGAATAATTCCTTCCTTTCCCGTGTAGTTAGGGGGTAAAGCTGTGTGTGTCAAAGTTGAGGTAGTCAATGCACCTCTCGACTACAATATTTTGCTAGGAATAATTTGGACTTATGTCATGCATGCGATGGTTGCCACAATTTTTCAGGTTTTATGCTTTCTGCATGAGGGTCGAATTGTGACCATCGACCAATTGTCTTTCTCTCATCCTGAACCTTCATCGGCGACTTCCATGATCTCGATGATTGATAACCCATAGCCTGGAACTGTCAAATTAGGTGTTGGTTTGTTTCCATCGTTGATGGGAACTTTTGATTACTCACCACCTTCCAACAATGTAAAGTTTATATTGACTGTTCCTGACCAGCCGAGGGCTACGATATTTCAAGTATCATCTTTTAAAACGAGCTATTTTCACGATCCATGGACTTTACCTTCCCCATCAACCTCAATGGACGGGATAGGGCACATTTTCATTGTCATTCCCTTATCCGCAGCTGAGGTTGCGTACAACATTATCCAAAAATCCTTGGCCAACCCTGATCTGACTCCCTCGCAGGAGTTAGATCCATTTCTCTAGCCTATTTGGGCTCAATATTCTCTTGCGACTCAAGATCCTTTAGACTTGGTATTTCCCTCCAATGAGGCAATTCTCGAGGAAATGACTAGTCCTGACAGAACTTGGGATGATCTACATCATATATCTTATTTTCTTCCCAACCTTCGGAGAGTAGAGGCAGGAGAGTTTGTTTTGACCGTGAATGGAGATAGCCCTTGCCCTATCAATCCTCTGGCTACGCACAAAGTTTGCACTGAGGGTAACATGGAGAGAATTGCTACAATGATTCCAATCAATATATCTAGAAACCATGGCGTCATGGAGAATGTTTTCTTCAGAGTAGATTGCTCCCATGAAGAGATTCGAACTTACACCAAGTTATTCAAGGAGGTACGTGATGTTTTTTTCTGGTCTTACGAGGAGATGCCAGGCATCGACCCATGAATTTTCACACACAAAATCACGAATTATATTGATGTCAAATTGGTCCTATAGAAGCTTCGTCCGGTCAATCCTCGGAAAGTAACAATAATGAAGGAAGAAGTAGAGAAACTGCTCAAAGCCGGTTTTATCTACCCCATACAATTGACGAAATGGGTGTCAAACCCAGTTTCTGTCAACAAGAAACAGGGAATGATTCACGTTTGTATGGATTTCCATGATTTGAACAAGGCTTGACCGAAAGACAATTTTCCAACCTCATTTATCGACCAGATTGTCAACGAATGTGCGAGTTGTGAAGTATTTTCGTTCATGGACAATTTTTCGAGATATAATCAGATTCAAATCAAACCCGAAGACCAACATAAAATAACTATTATTTGTCCTTGGGGTACCTTCGCGTATCGAAAGATGCATTTTGGCTTGAAGAATGCTGGAGCTACCTTTCAATGGGCCATGTCGTTCGATTTTCACAACCTCAAACACATAGTCGAGGTGTACCTTGATGATCTAGCATAACGTTCTCGCAAGAGATCTAGTCATCCCTCCCTGCATCTACAAGATATATTTGAGCGATGTTGCTACTATCAGATTCGCTTGAATCATAACAAGTGAATTTTTTGCGTGACGTCAGGTTTCCTTTTAGGTTTCATTGTATTGACAACAGGGATCATGGTCGATTCTCTCAAGGTTGAGGCAATATTTCAATTTCCTCCCCGGTTCACTATAACCCATCTTCAGAGCTTATAGGGGAAAGAGAATTTTCTTCGGTGTTTTGTCGCTAATTATGCCGAGATCAAAAAAGGGTTTATGCGTATTTTGAAAAAAAGGGGTCCCATTCTCTTGGGATGAAGGTGCTCAACGCTCTTTTGAAGCGTTAAAACATTCCCTGACATCCTCTCCTCTTCTCCGACCTCCCCGATTTTAACAAAGTTTTCTTGTTGTATTTGGCTGTTGCAGAGTCAACCATCGACATGGTCTTGGTCCAGGAGGATAACATGCTCAAAGAGCACCTTGTTGGCATGTTTACAAGAAGAGCATGCTTTTCATTTATGGCAATAACAACAACAAATGATGGAAAATAGACAGGCAAGGAAGATCAACAGTCAGGCAGGCAAGGAAGAACAATAGTGATCGAAAGGCAAGATTGAAGCGTTGATCCAACTCCATTTCGGAGTATCAGATACCTGGAAATGGAGATGTCAATAAATCTCACTATAGGAGTCTCGAAGTCGCGAAGTGCAAAAATCCGAAAAGATGATCCGACTCCATTTTGGAGTATCGAATACCAAGATTTCAGATACCGAGGGATGGAGATGTCAAGAACTCTCACTACAGGAGTCCCGAAATCTCGATATGTGAAATTGCGAAGTGATCAGGGCCATCATATCCAAGAGGTGAATGTGGAAGACCACGTTAGAAAGGACAGGTGGAAGACTACATCAGTGTTGACACGTGGCACGATCAGACACCGACAAGTGTCAAGTTGATTTGGCATTTCAGGCCACTAGAAATCACAATTCTGAGTGTCAAGTGGAAACCACTAGGGTCATGACACATCATCAAGTGATGCAAGAGTGACCTCACTCTGAAAGTTTTAGCTTCGGGAGTTTTAGCTTCACCACTCCCCTAAATTCTCGAAGGCTGAAGTTCCGGGGTAGAGGATAGTCGTTCGATCACCACGGATTGTGGACCATTGATCTGGAGATCGAAGAGATGTAGAGAAGAGATCGAATTGGAAAGATCAATTTTGGAGTTTCAGGGATCGCGACATGGAGCATCAAGATATCTCATCACAAGAATTGCGAAATCGTGAAATTGTGAAATCCCGAAAGGCGAAATTGCGACATGGATTGGGTTACTCGCAACAGGATTTCGCGACATGCGAAATCGCGAAAGGCCGAAATGAGAAATGCCGAAATGATAGGAGCTAGTGAAACCAAGCTCCATTTCAGAGCTTCGGATACCTGGACATGGAGCATCATGAACTCATAACCACAGGAATGCCGAAGTGCCGAAATGCGAAATCGCGAAAGCGCTTTATGGATAAGTGCTCGGTCACCTCTCGTGGTCACATGGTCAAGAGATGGAGAGAAACGTTATAGAAGCCAAGCTCTATTTAGAATCTCATGACATGGAGATTCGAGACAACTCATCATAGAATCTCTGAAATGCGAAAGTACGAAATACGTTTTTTTTGGTGTAGGCTGTGGTCACAGCCATTGGTCACATCTGCAGAAGATGGAGGAAGGAGCTAATGCAAACAAGCTCCATTTTAGAGTTTAAGAAAATGGGACATCGAGTGTAACGAAATGTTCACCAAGGGGATCCCGAAATGCCGAAGTGCGGAATGGAGAAATGAACGCAAGAGTCTATGAAGTCAATCCAATGGTGCAGATGAATTTGAATAAAATCGGAGGGATATTGTTGCACTTCAGAGTGTAATTGCTAGAAACAACTGATGGTTTCTGCCAGAGGATGAGCTCGTCTATGACAGAGAAGACAAAGAGTCTCAACTGCTAGAGAAGATGAGGAATCTCAGTATAACACCCAGTGATGATGGATGCGTGGGAAAACCACCAGAGAAATTGAAGAGTTGCCATGATGATTAGGTAGAGCACTCAAGATGAGCAGGAGATGCAGAACAGAGAGAGACAAGGTGGTGCATAGGAGTGAAGCGGTGGTATTGTGGAGTGGTAGTGAAGACCCCGATGTGGTGGAAATTGGCGGATGGAAGAGCATGCAGGAGGGAGGAGCATATGGGATGTACAAGGAGCACATAGATTATACGAATGCTGAACAAAGAAGAGAGAGGTGTTGTTGCTGTGAAGTGGGATTGACAAGTGAAGAAGGAGGCAGAGTGCAGTAGAAGAGATGCACAACAGAGGAATGGTGCATTAAATGGACATGGCATATAGTGCATAAATTGAGAAGGACATAAAGCGTAGAGGAGTGTGCAGAAGACACTGATGCAGATAGAGCAGTGTAGTGTATCAGGACAACGATGAGGTTGGTAAGCCATTCAAGAACTTTATATCGCTATAATAAGTTTTAGTAACAAATATTTATATTTAAGGGTGGTAGGGAGGTGCTAGGGAGGATTGTTGTCCTCAGAGGTTCAAGTGGGTGCTTGAACACAGGGAGTTGTAGATTCCATCTAATTGCAACCAGAGAAACCAGGGTGGCAGGGTGGTGCAAGGGAGAACTGTTGTTCTCTATTTTACAGGTTGGTTCCTATATGATCAGAAGTTGGTGCTTCCATCCAGTTGGTGCTGGAACACTTGGGGAGTTGGTGCTTCCTTCTAGTTGGTGCTAGAGAAACACAGGGAGTTGGTGCTTCCTTCTAGTTGGTGCTAGAGAAACCAGAGAGTTGGTGCTCTCAACAAGTAGAAGCTTGCAAAATAGAGGTTGCAGCCTCATTATGAGTTGGTGCTCATATTTATGATAATGTAAAGAATGTAAAGATTACTTATCATATAAAGAAGAAGAGGTTTTTACCCTCTATGGGTTTTCTCAGGAAATATTTGTCTCTGTGTATCTCATATGTGTGACTGATGCTGAATTTGCTATTACTTATTTCCCTGCATTATTATGATTGTCATTGAGTACTTTGCAAAGAGTTTAAAATAATCATAATTGTTTAAGCACGGTAACAACTAATTCACCCCCCCTCTCAGTTGTCCAACAATTGGTATCAGAGCCAGCCCCTTTTATCTAAGGGTAGATCCTAGAGCTTAAACATGTCA
>JZKD02S1320652.1:63395-75180 GCA_000966675.3 Picea glauca | reverse complement strand
TATATGGTACCTATCTCGCCACACTCCTCGCCAAGAGGCACAGGCATGTCTATATCTCTAATGAAGCTGATCCATGCATAGGGGTAATCCTCGATCACTGGGAGCGAATGTTCCCACCAGTAAAAAAACTTGTCGTCGAAGGCCTCTATAGTACTCCCTCCACCTTGTTTAGACAGTAAAGCTGTCCACTTGCTCACTGCTGGGAAGGAGGCTACATGCCCTCGTACTGTCTCTCTGGGACTGAGACTGGGCACCCTCTCAAAGAAGAAGGAGCATAGAATGGT
This sequence comes from Picea glauca, assembly GCA_000966675.3. Taxonomy (NCBI): domain Eukaryota; kingdom Viridiplantae; phylum Streptophyta; class Pinopsida; order Pinales; family Pinaceae; genus Picea; species Picea glauca. The sequence continues at coordinate 74,896 of JZKD02S1320652.1, read as the reverse complement.
ACCAAACCTAAAGTTCTTCTTGGTACACCGATGACACTCTGTGAGCTATCTCTTCATGCATACAATCATGTTGGTACTCCAGTAAAAAATTGTTTCCTCCAAACATTGAATTTCATAATACATATGTGCGTGTGAGGCCTAATGGATTGTCGCAGATTCAGTAATCTGCCTGATCAAAAGTAGGATCACTCATAGAGAGAGGCTAGTGATCTTGTGTATCAACACTTGAGAACCCACTTTCTCAGTACAAGCATCACAGTACATGCAGATGTAATCCTCAATGTTGAATGACCCCGGAGGAAAAATCCTCAAGTTGACTAGTTCCCCTCTTCTCGAGAGGCCAGTCAGAAAGTATATGTCCTCTATAGTCAGGGTCAATGATTGACCCTATAGCATAAAATCCTCTACATCGGGATTCCAATACTCTACAAGAGAATTAATAAGCCTCGTTTGTGCCCTCATAAATGGGCACTAAAAGAATTTCCACAAACCACATTGTTTCAGTGTGATGATGGCCACAGGGTCCTCCTCGAACAAGATATCAAGCTCCCCATGCTCTCTCTCCATCCAATGAACATACATCGTGTCACATGACAAATGTGGACAAGAGTTAATACTTGATTTTTATTTTTTTCAATACAAATGAGGGTGTATGCGGGTTGTTTACTACACAGTTTCATATGTACTCAGGTTGCTTATTAGTCTACCCAAGTACATACGTGGGTTGGCCTTGGACAACCCGTGTACACGTAGGGGTGCCCTTTTTACAAGAGCGCACCCCTCCAAAACTTAAAACTAACTTAAAAGATATGAATTGAAATGCAAGAATAGGTAGTTTGTCCTTACTTGTTCCAAATAGAAGGTTGTTTCATCCCCTGTAGGTCTTGGAATCCACTCTTTTAATGAAGGGAGTTTTTGAACGTTTGGTTAATTTCCAATTTGCAATGGTAAAAATGATCTGTCCACCTCTATTTATAGACTTTTTTGGCCCTTTTTCCCCTTTTTTGGTCCGCGTTGTCTTTTTTCCTGGCTTGGTGGTTACTCAAATTCACTTCTGAGTTATTTATTGGTCGTTTTGGTACCTTTCTCCTTTCGGTTTGGTAATTATTTTTGGGATTGGTTACATTTTCATCATCCTTTGGTAAAATTCATTTTTCCAACTTTTGCATATAAGTTAGGATTTCATTCCCACTTTTTGCATCTCGTTGTATTTTTCCGCTTTTCCATAGGATCGACCCCACTGAAGTGCGACACAAAACCTTCTATGCTGCTCTAGAAGTGTCTTAATTAGGTGGTAGAGCCTACCTCTACATGGATGCCCTAGGTATATCCTTTGTTGCATTTTGGTGTCCATGCTATCATTTTTTACTATAGGCTTGGGAGTCCTCGATTAGTCCCGTAATGATTACATATTGAAGCCTCATTATTTTTGCTAATCATCATTTTTGGCCTTACCCTCGTGACTCCCTAATGAGCATGCTTTATTGTCTTTCAAGCTCGCTTTAAAATTCGAAAGCAACATCCAACAAGACTGTATTTATTCTTTTCGATCTCTTCTGGATTACTTGAGAAAAGTACCCCCCTGGAGTCTTCTTTAATCCCTTTTCAGACTCTCTAAAAATGAAAATATTATCAAGCGATCTTGTTTCCCTTCACGCTCGCCAAACTCGAATTTGAAGGCACATCTTTCCAGTGGTAGTTTACCCTTTTGTCAGTCTGGATGGCTAATTTTACGAATACAGGTATTCTCTAGGAACTTCGGTTTTCTAGAAGAGTATTATCAGGCATAAGTTTAACCCTTTTTCGGGCTTGAGGGACTAAATCTTTGAAAAAGGAACATTGTTCAGAAATTGTCGGAGGAACCACAGTGCTAATGAAAGTTTGTCGTCGATGTTTCGGATCCACAACAGGATCCATCATCAGGACAGAAAAAAAGCCCGAGGAAAAAATTAAGAGAGGAGCCTTGGTTTATCACCTTTTTTGGGCCTTAGAGATTACTTACGAAAAAGGAACCCCCCCAGAGTCCATAGTTAATATCTTTTCAAACTCCCTAAAATTGAAAATATCACCAAGTGACCTTGTTCCTTCACACTCGTTAAATTGTTCCAGAAGAACATCTACATGGCATGAGTTTAAACCTTTTTCCAAACAATAGATTATAGTGGAAAAAGGTATGCCTCAGGAGATTCGTCTCATCGGGAGAGTTATCCTCAGTTACCTTTATACTTTTTTGGGATAAGGAGACTAAACTCATAAAAAGGTTGTGAGTCCATAGTTAAGCTCTTTTAAGACTCGTTAAAATTGAAAAGATAGCCGACTGATCTTTTCTTTAACACACTCATTAAAATGGTTTTGAAAATACGTCTTTTTGGTGCACGTTTAAATCTTTTTCGAGCCGATTATACTAAATATGAAAAAGGTACTCCATGGAGTCTTCTTTTGCATTTTTTCATACTCTCTAAACATGAAAAAACTACCGATCTTACCTTCTCTGGGATCATACAAATTTACATAGAAGGGGTCTTATTGTGTCATGCTTGGTGGCATTGTGGGTCTCATCTTTCTGTCTTTGGCCTAATGACGGATCCATGTTTCTCTCAACTGAACCTTTGAAGCATTCCTTATATGCAAGCCTTGCAACACTTTGTGTCTCTACTATCTAACACCTTGACCCATGGAAGAATTTTCCCCGAGTGTCCTTATCCTACACATGTCTCCTTGCCTTGAGCATTAGTATGTTCCATGCACTTGGAACTAGTTTTCTTGCTTGCAACACTCATTCCTCCTTTGTAACGTAGCATTCTTTTATTATTTTTCAAGCTCATTTAAAAATTGAAAAAGACAAAAAAAAGAAAATATTCCAAAAAGAGGGGACGAGAAATATACATTTTGTTTTCGGCAGCAAAGATAGTCTCCCTTGGACAAAGCACATCCTTCCTTTTGTTTGCCAATCATTCGGATCTAGCATGACCTTAGGAAGTTGTTCTCACTACATAGATTTGTGTCCTCCTCGATTTGGTTACTCTTCCAAACATATGGAGAGTTTATGGTTCCTCTCGCATCACAGACTTATGTCAATGTTGTGTTTCCTGAGTATGATCATATTTCGTGATTTTGTCCAAGGGAAGTTTAGCCCAAATCGATTCGGACTTTCTATAGTTTGTCTCTTGAATTTCATGAGTCGGCCATCCCTAGAGTCCAATCAAATCTAGATTCAAAATCAACGAAGTTCTCTACCTGATCATCGAGGTCCTCCAATATTTTCCCAACGGCTTGTCGAAGACCTCAGAGTAGTGAGTCTTCACTCCCATTGTACTCCTACCTGAGTTTTGACGAACTTGAAGTTGTTTCTCAAGCTATGAAGTGTTCATCTCCAGCCATAGGCGTCACTAGCTTCTTGAAGATCCATATTGTACTTGTATATCTTCGACTAATTTTGAGATGTACATCCCCTGTGTATTGCTCACGGCTACACTTTATATAGTTATATGACATGGATCTGCAATGTATTTGATTGGAAACCATGATTTAATTCATTCCGAGCATGGGTATTCTTGCCTTAGAGAGAAAATTGTTGTTTTGCAAATGACACCTCCTGAACTCTAGTCCTAGGCTCACTCGATTTCGTGCATTCTCATTAGTGAAGATATTGTAATGTATTTAGGCCATCTGTTTCTCTTCTGACCTCATACATTAGGAAGCATATGTTATAGCCCTAAAATTCCCTACTCATGCATACATGGCATTGGCCTTCCTACTTGCATAATTTTCCAAATCACTGCTGAGGAGCTCTATTTAAAAAACCAATTTGTATTTCATGTACGTGCCCTGATGCACTACTACCCGCGTACATACGCTTGCTTCATGCTAGAAATCGCACGTACATACGTTTCCCAAAAATTAAAAATTTGTAAGGAATTAGATGGAATTTATAGGCTATTGGAGGTTTCCCAACCAATTCACCTGCTATAGTCCATCCCCCAATTGAATAACTATCCTTTTGTCATATAAAATGAGGTATTGGGATCTCATTCCACAATCAAGCATTAGAATGTTGAAACTCTGCCCAAATTCCCTTTCCTTCCTTGCCCCAACATTTGCAACCTTTTGTGAGTTATTGCCTCTACATTCCCTCTCTAGCCTCTTTTCTTCCATACAATCTATTCCCTTTCCTTTGAGGTAATTAGAATATTGTGAGAAGAGGCTTATTGAAGGTGCACTTGGAGCATTTTTAAGAGGATCCTAGACTAGGTTCGAGGAGCATCGACCTGCAAAGGTTGTAAGCTTCAATATTTGATTAATGAATAAAATAATCTCTTTTCCCTATCCAAAATGATGGATTTTATGTCTTTTATTTTATTTATACACAACAATTTATATCTAACCCTAATTTATGAATATAAATAACATGCTTGTAGCCTTGTTTTCCAAGTGGTGGATGCATGTCATCTTTGGGAGGAGACTTGCATCCTTGAGAGCTACAAAGCTTGAGGATATCATCACCAAACGTTGGATAAAAGGTATGGTTTATGATCTACTCTTTCATTGCTTTATGTTCATCTATTTTGGTATGTTTTGGGTAGTGTAGAAATTAGATTGACTTTTAGGGATTCATTTGCTATGTCTATACTTTGAACCCTAGTATAGTTATAGGGGGATTTTCTCGCTAGCAAAAACCTCAAGTATGAGCGCCCTCCCATGGTTTCATAGAAAGAGTGGAAGGCACTGATAGAGGATGCAAATGAGAGTTTTCTAAAAATACAAGTTAAAAAACCACAACCTGGTAAAGCAAGGTACGACACATATCATATTTTTAGTGAAATATGCTCAATTTTTTTTTTTTTTTTTAAATAACAATTACGACATCTAACATATTTCAAAATTTTCATAGGCTACCCGGCACCTCCAAAGCAAAAAAGTATAGAGTGGAAAATCATGGGAAACATAAACTGGGTCAGGGTGGCTACATAAAACTAAGAGAACAAATCATAAGAATTAAATGATTAATCATGGCAAATATTTATTTAACAGTAACGGAAAAATGATTGTTTTATGACAAGCATTTTGAATGATGTTATGCATTGCAGGGAAATACGTTCAAATCTGTTGACAACGAGGAATAACTAAAGATTGATTTCAAGTTTGGTTTTCAAAGTGTGATTGAATATCAAAAAATCTTGGGGCAGACGCCAATCTCCCCAATGATGCAAATGCAGGTAAATAAAATCAATAAGGCTATAATTCTAGTATACTTGTAAAATCTATTCATGATTGATCATATCACCAATAACTAAATGCTTATGTTTGTTTTAAGCATGAGTGAAACCAAAGTAGTGAGGGTAGTGGTACTCAACAACTACCAATTAATAGTGGGGAGCACCTGTCACATGATATTGGGGAGCAGACTAGCCATTTAGGTATGTATGCTTTAGAAATAGAAGTATCTATTATGATTATACATATTTTTTTGTTGATGTGTACTTATAAAGTTTCTTATTTCAATGGAAGAGCATGTAGCTCATGAGGGTGAAATGCAATAGGAACAAACGACGCAAGAAATGAAAACACAAGTTGTCACATTAGACAGACATGTAAAGAGAAATATTGTAATGTTATTCGAAATAATGAAATAGTTATTTAAATAATATTTTAGGATATAAATAGGATTGTTTTCGTTGCTGCAGTTGATGCCCATTTGTAGCTGCCTCCATGCACTGGTCATCGACGTACCATAAGTGTGGTATGTGAGGGCATGGAAACATAAATTCCACAACGACAAGGCACAAACAATAAATTTCCATATGAGGATGATGATATCCTACTCGTGGGTTTTATGAGAAAAAAAAATAAAAAATGATTGTATAAATTTATGACTTGTATTTTAATAACTATTGTTATTAATATGAATGAATGTTTATATGAATTTCCTTCTTATGCATGAATGTTTATATGTTCATATGTTTTGATGAATTTCCTACTTATGCATGAATGTTTATATGTTTTCTATGTAAAAGAAATCATTTATTGGGTATGGGGGATTGAGAGCGATGTGAGGGGGGGAGGGTCCATATGAGATTCCACCTTCACATGGTTGGCCCTGTTTAGTAGAGAATAACCTGTTATCAAAACAAAGAGAAGCTCATTAAGGTATTCCACTTTAGTATTTCTAGAGTCTTTTACATGTTTAAATGCATGTTTATTTGCTTATATATTATTTACTCATATAAAAATTTTGTCTTTGATGATTTTTGCAAGTCCTGGCGATGGAAATGCAATTCATGGACAACTGATGTAGGAGCATCACCAACAAATTATCACATGTTGATGACAGGTGGGTGCACTAGCGCGTGTTTTGAAATCTTTTGAATTCCAAAGTTGGCGAATTAATGTAATATCTAGGGAAGATTTTGATTTATGAGCATATTTAATGCTTGGAGGCTGAGCCGTCACATAATATTGATGAGGGAATTTATTTTTCTTTAATATCGAAGATCATTGTACAGATCTGGATATTTTTCTCTTATCTGTCTGATTTAGATATTTATTGTAATAAATGTTAAGTAGTTGAAGCTTTTATTTTGATAGGATAACATAGAGTAGTTGGAGGGAAAGGCTCGAATAACACCTCTTGTATAAAGCTTTGTATTGTTACCGAGAAGAGGTTGTTGAATCTATTGGATCGATTTCCATTGTAGTTGTTTTTGTTAGCTGATAGATGATAGTTGATGAGATGTTGAATCTATTGGATCGGTTGCCATTGTAGTAGTTGTTGTTAGCTGATAGATGATAGTTGATGAGCTACTAAATCTATTGTATATGTTGTAGAGTGTTGAAGAACAGTGTATGGATCCATGTATATGATGTTGGTGTGTTTATCTATGATGAATGAATGAATGACTTTCTTCTTATTTGAAATTCTCTGTTATTTATGGTTCTTGTGGTTTGTGAATGGATTTACATGGTTGAATGTATGAGTCACTGAGAAGATTGAATAAGTTTCAATTGTTTCTCTTATTTGAGCGAGTGCAAGGTGTGCATAGTGTCCGCAAGGAGTGCGTGACCGAGTCTGTCTTGACTTGAAGCTCAGAAGAAGTAGCGTGAAACTTGTGTATGCAAGGAGTGCATATGCATCCACAAGGAGTGCGTGACAGAGTCTCAGACTCGTAAGCTCAGGAGGAGTAGCGTGAATTTAGTCGTAGAGAAGTGGTTGGAGGATAGTCACAAAGAGTGAGAAATCATCCACAAAGACAAGTTGAGTGTGGAAGAGAACCTGTTGCAAGGCGTGCACAGGTCGAGATTTCAACCAAGTGTTGAAGAAAGTGTTCAGAGGGACGAAGAAATCCAAGGCAGAAAAGCTCAGGAGAGAGAGCAGCGAGAAATATTCAAGGGGGAGAATCCTTAAGGTTTCACAAAATCCATGAATGAAATCCATTCCAGAGGGAGGTGAATTGTTCTAGACTGTAAGATCTGGGAGACCTATGCGGAGGTTAGCCGTAAGGTATTTTAGCACTTCCTGGTTCGGGAATTTTGGAGGTGTTGTGAGAGAAGAGTCACAGAGTCCAAAGTCATGAATTAATATCAACCATTGGCTACAGAGAAGGCACATGGAAGTGGATTAGGAGGTCTGGGAGTCAGAATTTCGAATGTTTGTGCGCAAGGAGAACAGGAGTTTCGCGAAGTTGCGAAACCCGAAGAATTGTTGGGCCGTCAAAATCAAAGGAGACATGTAGTGCGAGGTCCAGAGTTCGGAGGAGAACACTTCGAGAAGCGTCGAAGCTAGAGATTGGGATATCCCTGAAGCCCGAAATAGTGAAGGGATTGTTCTGTGGTCATAGCCGTGGTCACTCGGAAGAAAAAGGGCCCGTGTATAGTAATTTTGACTACCCGCAGGGACCCGAAGAGTCGATCGGACTCAATATATTGAACGATCCAAGACCGGGAGGTCGAGAAACCCTTAGACGAGAAGGGGGTTTGTGCCAAAGTGGTATTATAGATATTACAGAATTGATTTTTGTAGAAACAGGAGACAGAGGAGTGGACTGGTATCAATGAGTGGTATCAGATATCTTAGTACAATGCCGCCTAGAAGACGTGTTGAGCCACCTATAGCAAATAGATCTATGGAAAGGGAGATGTGAGAACTCAGAGCAAGGCCGGATGCCATGGAAAAAACACAAAGGAGAGCACTTGATGTTGGATACGTCACCGATGCAGAGAATGAAGAAGTAGAATTTGATGAAGTTGTAGCCAAGGATGCTGCAGAAGAACACTTACTGAAAGCGGTTGTCAAATTGGGAGCTAGAGCGAAGATCAACATCCAAATTTATGAAGGTAATTTAGACACAGAATAATTTCTTGATTGGATACAAGCAATTGACAATTATTTCGACTATGAAGATGTCGAAGAGGATAAAAAGGTGAGACATGATGTCACTAGGTTGAAAGGACATGCAACATTGTGGTGGGATGAACTGTAGGCCGACAAGAGGAGCAAGGGAAAACAAAATATTAAGAGTTGGGATAGAATGGTGGCCAAGCTAAAGGCTAAATTCATATCCAAGGATTACCAGATAAATCTGTTCAGGGGGATGAAAAACCTGAGACAAAAGGGAATGACTGTGAAGGAATACACATAGGAGTTATATAGACTGAACATCAAGGTTGGACAAAGAGAGAGAGAGATGAAGAAAAGGTTTCCAGATACATCAATGACCTGAGATATGAAATTCAGGACGAAATCATCCTAGTGATATTTAGAACAGTAGAGGATGCGTATCAAATTGCGCTGAAAGCCGAAGAGAAGTTGGCCAGGAAGAAGAGTCAACAAAATAGAGGTAGAAGCTTAAACATAGGAAAAGGTGTTTCCCATGACAAGACACCAAAGCCCAAGGGTGAGACAGAGAAACCACATAGTCACTCTAAGAGAGGAGGAAGTTCCCAAAGAAGGCAGAGTGGTGGTAGAAATTATTTTCCTAGAGGAAGAGGAAGAGGCAGAGGAGGAGAAGTAAGATGTTATGCCCATGGAAAAACAAGACACATGTCTTGGGATTATCCCGAGAGAAATAAAGAAGGAGGCAAAGCTCACATTTTGGAAGCGCAGAAGCGAGGTGTTGAGGCAGAAAGTGCAGAGGATGGGAAATCCATGATGATGAAGAAGGTTCTTTTGAAGCAAGAGTCGGAGACTGAAAAACTAGTACAGAGAAATAGCTTGTTCAGAACAACTTGGAAGATGAACGATATATTTTGCAAGGTAATAATTGATAGTGGGAGCACTGATAACTTAGTATCCATAGGTATGGTGGAGAATTTGGAGTTGGAGATGACTGCACATCCGACGTAGTACAAATTCTCATGGTTGCAAAAATGTCACAAGGTAACAATAACTAAACAATGCCTTGTTGAATTTAAAATAGGTGGATATAGAGATGAAATCCTGTGTGATGTGATACCCATGGATGTATGTCATGTTTTGTTGGGAAGACCATGAACGTATGAGATGAATTCCATCTATGATGGGAGAAGAAATACCTATACTTTGGAGAAGAATGGTAGGACACACATGTTGCTGCCAATTGAAGAAAAGAAGGTGAAGGATGAATCCAACACAAGCATACTTCTCATGAGTGGAAAGGAACTCTTGAATGAATCCAAGAAGGAACAAGAGATGCAATTTTCTATAGTGAGGAAGCTGAGGGTTATCCTTAAAAGTACTTTAATGGAATATTTTCTTGAGGAAATTCAGGAACTGTTAGAGAATTTTGATGACATTGTAGTGGATGAGTTTCCAAGCTCATTGCCACCTATAAGAAGTATCATCCATCACATTGATTTGATACCAGGAGCAAGCCTGCCAAATAAATCCGCATACAAGTTGACGCCTTAAGAGAATGAGGAAGTGAAAAGGCAGGTTCATGATATGTTAGAGAAAGGATTGGTTAGACAAATCTTGAGTCCATGTGCAGTACCAACTGTATTGAGTCCAAAGAAGGATGGAGGATGGAGAATGTGTACAGACTCAAGAGCCAGAAACAAGATCACCATCAGATATAGATTTCCATTGCCAAGGATGGATGACTTGATGGATTTTTTGAGTGGAGCAAACTATTTTTCAAAGATATATTTGAAAAGCGGATATCACTAGATAAGGATGAGAGAAGGTGATGTGTGGAAAACAACATTCAAGACAAATGAGGGATTGTATGAATGGCTTGTTATGTCATTTGGCTTGAAAAATGCCGCGAGTACTTTTATGAGACTGATGACTGAAGTGTTGAAATATTTCTTTGGAAAGTTCATGATTGTATATCTGGATGATATACTGGTCTTTAGCAAGACTAGGGAGGAGAATTTGATACATTTGACATTGGTGATGAGGAGGTTGCAGCAGGAGAAGCTGTTAATTAATTTGAAAAAGTCCTCTTTCATGAAGACAAAACTCATATTTGAGGTGAGAAGCTTCCATGGATTAACAAGTTTCTATCATAAGTTCATCATAAATTTTAGTGGGATTAGTGCTCAAATGATGGATAGAGTGAAGAAAAGACACAAGTCTTTCAAATGGATAGAAGAGGTTGAGAAGAGCTTCAATATATTGAAGGAGAAGATAACAGAACAACCGATTCTGGTTTTATCGTATTCCAGAAAGAAATTTCAGGTGAGATGTGATGCGAGTGGAGTTGCAATTGGAGCAGTCTTGAGCCAGGAAAACATACCTGTTGAATATTTCAACGAGAAGCTGAACGCAGCTAAAAAGAAGTACTCCACATATGAAAAAGAGTTCTCTGCCATAATTCAAGCCTTGAAGAAATGGAGTCACTATCTCGTACCAAAGGAGTTTGTTTTGTATAGCGATAATCAAGCTTTGCAGTTCATAACTAGATAGGAAAAATTAAACCAGAGACATGCTAAGTGGATAGAGTTTATGTAAAATTTCACTTTTGTCATTAAACATATTTATGGTAATGCTAACAAGGTTGCTGATGCATTGAGCAGGAGAAGTTTGATTCTGCAGGCATTTCAAGTGAGAACCTTGGGGTTTGAACACCTTAAGGATATGTATTGTGACGATCCATATTTCAAGGAAGCATATGAAGCGTGTGTGAATCCTGTGCTCAGAGACATAAGCCAGTGGGTCAAATATCTAATTCAGGATGGGTTGTTGTTCAAAGGATTCCAGTTGTGCATACCAAAATGATCGATGAGGGAGAATTTGCTGAAGGAAAAGCATAACGGAGGTCTAGCAGGACATTTCGGCAATGGAAAAATGTTTGCATAGTTGAATGGTTCATAATATTGGCTAGGTATGAGGGAAAAATTAAAGAGGTTTGTGAACAAATGTAATATTTGTCAGTATGCAAAGGGAAGGAGACAAAACACTGGGTTGTATCAACCATTGCCTATTCCAGAGAGGCCTTGGGAGGCAATAAGCATGGATTTCGTGTTGGGATTGCCAAGAACACAAAGAGGGAGTGATTCCATATTTGTGGTAGTTGACATATTTT
>JZKD02S1320652.1:11806-63385 GCA_000966675.3 Picea glauca | reverse complement strand
CTCTTCAAAAACCTCCTAAATCAAGTAACCCGCGCCCTAACCTAACACTGGGCGCGTTGGGACGCTGGCAGGCCTTCTGTAGCACGCGTGTGAACGTTGGCTGGCCCACTACAGCCCGCGTTTACCTAACAAAGCAAAAAATCAGGAAAGTTTATGCCAGTACACGAGGCTTTTTGTCAGTTAACTATAACTCTTCGCCATGCATGGCCGAGAGTTTGCCTAAAACCCTAGCTCCTTCTAGCCTATAAAAGGAGGGGTAGGGGTACTATTCAAGGAGGAAAAAATCATAGCAAAGAAACTCTGCCAAATTGCCAAGTCCATTATTGTCCCAACCCTGTAGCTTTGCCTCAAGCTTCAGGAGAACTTCATGCTGCAGCAGTTGGAGGACAAAAGAAGAGGAGGATCCCAAGATCAGGATCCTTCCCATGTTTGCTTCCCATGTTTGCAAGAGAAAAGGGGTTGATATTTTTGGGTAGAAGGTCAAAAGTTACGTCTTAAGGGTCATGATCTGCGTACAAGCTCAAAACCCTAGCTTGTTAGTCCGTAGGGTAGAATACCCCACAACAAACTATCCTTTAGTTCTAAATATCACCTACAAACAGATGGACAAACTGAAGTGGTGAATCAAATTTTAGGATATTTTCTGAGGAGTTTGGTCACTGAACACCATAGTCAGTGGGATCAGATTCTAGCACAAGTGGAGTTTGCATACAATGACTCAATGAACAAAATCACTGGGAAGAGTCCATTTTAGATAGTGTATGGAATGAATTCGAGGGGAGTTTCAGAGATAAGAGACCTAGAGCAGAGTTATTTTAGGAGTGTTGGAGCCGAAGAGTTCGCTGCAAAAATGCAGAAGCTTCATGATCAGATTAAGAAACAATTGCAGAAGAGAAACAATGAGTATAAGCACAGAGTTGATCAACATAGGAGGAAACTTTAATTTGAAGTTGGAGATCAAGTTCTATCACATCTAGGGAAAGAGAGGTTTCCAAGGGGAACATACAACAATCTAAAGCTAAAGAAGATAAGACCGTGAAAAACGCTTATAAAATAGAATTACCAGAGGATGTGCGAATATCACCCATATTCAACATTGCAGACTTGTATCCTTATATGGAAGTTAGAGTCGAAGGGTTAGAATATGAGAAGAGATCCAATGGGAAAAGAAGATGCCTGTAGCAGAGAAGCTGCAGATGAAGAAGATTGTAGATCGACGGATTGGCAAGAAGACCCGAAGGAAGACGTATTTTAGGTATTTGGTAAAGTGGAAAGGACACCCAATAGAGGATGCCAGTTGGGTTAGTGAAGTAGATATACAGAAGCATGTAAGATCGGTGCAGGATCTAATGGACAAGAGTCCATGAATTTTTCAGCCAAAGGAGTATGATGCAGGAGCGTCGCCAACAAAGCACGTGTGGAGAATAGCTAGGCGCACTAGCGCGTTTTTTGAAATATTTTGAATTCCAAAGTTGCCGAATTAATGTAATATCTGGGGATGATTTTGATTCATGAGCATCTTTAATGCTTGGAGGCTGAGCCATCGCATAAGATCGATGAGGGAATGCATTTTTATTTAATATCGAAGATTGTTGTACAGATCTGGAGCTTTCACTCTTATATGTCTGACTCAGATATTTATTGTAATAAATGTTAAGTAGTTGAAGATTTTATTTCGATAGGATAACATAGAATAGTTGGAGGGAAAGGATAGAAGAGAAACTCTTGTATAAATATTTGTATTGTTTTCGAGAAGATGTTGTTGAATCTATTGGATTGGTTTCCATTGTAGTTGTTGTTGTTAGCTGATAGATGATAGTTGATGAGTTGTTGAATCTATTGGATTGGTTTCCATTGTAGTTGTTGTTGTTAGCTCATTGATGATAGTTGATGAGATGTTGAATCTATTGTATATGTTGTAGAGTGTTGAAGAATAGTATATGAATCCATGTATATGACTATTGAATGAATATAACAGAGGAGTATTCACCCAAATGTATGTTGTTGTTGTGTCTATCAAGATGAATGAATGGTAGACTTTCTACTTATTTGAAATTCTCTGTTATTTATGGTTCTTGTGGTTTGTGAATGCATTTACATGGTTGAATGTATGAGTTGTTGGGCCCTTTGTTTTTGGGAAAGAATTGCACAAGATTTGACTAAGCACGAGTTGCACAAAACCTCATCAAAGGCTGGGAGAAAGAGTAACAGAAAGCAATTGAGGAATTCAGTACAATGCCAGCTAGGCAACAAACAATTGAAATAGAATAAGAAAGTGCACAAGTCAAGAAGGAAGACACAACCCAATTATATATATAGGGTTGAATATAAGTGCAAAAAGGGTTGGGTTGGGTTGGTTCGTTCATGGGTGGATGCACTCAATTGTTGATAGCTCAGTTGTCCTGGGTTGATAGGGTTGAATTGAGTCATGTTGATCAGAGTCTCCCAAGTTCTGGGATTAGTTGTTGACACTTGTTGTAAGTCGAGAGAAGACAAGTCATAGTCTGTAATAAATTAGAACTGTCTGTTGGAGAGTTGGAGCTCTAAGATGAGTCCAAAGTCAAGAGTTTGTAATGTGCCCTACTGTATGATTCCGAGTCTATAAACAAAGAAAGATATCAAATGTAATATGAAGAAGGACCAAATTTCAAAATATGATGTGTCTTTGTTTGGTTACTTATGCATTACAACATTTCCTTATGGCTTATGATTTCTATTTGATGGTTCTTTGCTTAATTGCTGCTTGCAACGTAAGTAGGTTGAATTCTTTCATTTAGATGGTTCAGATCTGATAATGACTCTTGCACAAGAATAGGAATGAGTTCTAAATGCTCTATGGATCCTCTTTAGCCTTCTTCCTACCTGGAACAGTTTGTTCAGAAGAACTTGCAAGACGAAGGATAGAGTTTGCAAGGTAATAATTGATAGTGGGAGCACTGATAACTTGGTATCCATATATATGGTGGAGAATTTGGAGTTGGAGATGACTTCACATCCAACGTCGTACAAATTCTCATGGTTGCAAAAAGGTCACAAGGTAACAATAACTTAACAATGCCTTGTTGAATTTAAAATAGGTGGATATAGAGATGAAATATCGTCTAATGTGATACCCATGGATGTATGTCATGTTTTGTTGGGAATACCATGGATGTATGACATGAATTTCATCCATGATGGGAGAAGAAATACCTGTACTTTGAAGAAGAATGGTAGGACACACATGTTTCTGCCAATTGAAGAAAAGAAGGTGAAGGATGAATCCAACACAAGCATACTTCTCATGAGTGGAAAGGAACTCTTGAATGAAACCAAGAAGGAACGAGAGATGCAATTTTTTGTAGTGAGGAAGCTGAGGGTTATCCTTACAAGTACTTCAATGGAAGATTTTCCTGAGGAAATTCATGAACTATTAGAGAATTTTGATGACATTGTAGTGGATGAGTTTCCAAGCTCATTGCCACCTATAAGAAGTATCAACCATCACATTGATTTGATACTAGGAGCAAGCCTACCAAATAAATCTGCATACAAGTTGACGCCTGAAGAGAATGAGGAGGTGAAAAGACAGGTTCATGATCTGTTAGAGAAAGGATTGGTTAGACAAATCTTGAGTCCATGTGTAGTACCAACTGTATTGAGTCCAAATAAGGATGGAGGAGGGAGAATGTGTACAGACTCAAGAGTCATAAACAAGATCACCATCAGATATAGATTTCCATTGCCAAGGATGGATGACTTGATGGATTTTTTGAGTGGAGTAAACTATTTTTCAAAGATATATTTGAAAAGAGTATATCACTAGATAAGGATGACATAAGGTGATGTGTGGAAAACAACATTCAAGACAAATGAGGGATTGTGTGAATGGCTTGTTATGTTGTTTGGCTTGAAAAATTCCCCGAGTACCTTTATGAGACTGATGACTGAAGTGTTGAAAGATTCCATTGGAAAGTTTGTGATTGTATATCTAGATGATATACTGGTCTTTAGCAAGACTAAAGAGGAGCATTTGAGACATTTGGCATTGGTGATGAGGAGGTTGCAATAGGAGAAGTTGTTAATTAATTTGAAAAAGTCCTCTTTCATGAAGACAAAACTCATATATTTGTGTTTTGTGATTTCTTCAAATGAGTTGAAGATGGATCCCGAAAACGTGAAAGAAATCAGATAATGGTCGTCGTCAAAGAATATATTTGAGGTGAGAAGCTTCCATGGATTAACAAGTTTCTATCGTAAGTTCATCATAAATTTTAGTGGGATTAGTGCTCAAATGATGGATACAGTGAAGAAAAGACACAAGTCTCTCAAATGGACAGAAGAGGCTGAGAAGAGCTTCAATATATTGAAGGAGAAGATAACGGAACAACCGATTCCGGTTTTACCGGATTCCAAAAAGACATTTCAGGTGAGATGTGATGCGAGTGGAATTGTGATTGGAGCGGTCTTGAGCCAAGAAAACAGACATGCTGCATATTTCAATGAGAATTTGAACGAAGATAAAAAGAAGTACTCCACATATGACAAAGATTTCTATGCCATAATTCAAGCCTTGAAGAAATGGAGTCACTATCTCATACCGAAGGAGTTTGTTTTGTATAGAGATAATCAAGCTTTGCAATTCATAACTAGACAAGAAAAATTAAACCAGAGACATGTTAAGTGGATAGAGTTTATGTAAAATTTCACTTTTGTCATTAAACATATTTATGGTAATGCTAACAAGGTTGCTGATGCATTGAGCAGGAGAATTTTGATTATGAAGGCATTTCAAGTGAGAACCTTGGGGTTTGAACACCTTAAGGATATGTATTGTGACGATCCATATTTCAAAGAAGCATATGAAGCGTGTGTGAATCTTGTGCTCAGAGACAGAAGCCAGTGGGCTGAATATCTTATTCAGGATGGGTTGTTGTTCAAAGGATGCTAGTTGTGCATACCAAAATGCTCGATGAGGGACAATTTGCTGAAGGAAAAGCATAGTGGAGGTCTAGCAGGACATTTCAGCCATGACAAAACGTTTGCACAGTTGAACGATTCGTAATATTGGCCTGGTATGAGGGAAGAATTAAAGACGTTCATGAACAAATGTAAGATTTGTTAGTATGCAAAGGGAAGGAGACAAAACACTGGGTTGTATCAACCATTGCCTATTCCAGAGAGGCCTTGGGAGGCAATAATCATGGATTTCGTGTTGGGATTGCCAAGAAAAAAAAGAGGGAGTGATTCCATATTTGTGGTAGTTGAAATATTTTCGAGGATGGCACACTTTACGCCATGCCAGAAGACCAGTGATGAAATGCATGTTGAATTTTTTTTTTTCAAAGAGATTGTGAGACTGCATGGATTTCCCAAAAGTATAGTTTCAGACAGGGACACCAAATTTGTTGGTCATTTCTGGAGGACGTTGTGGAAGAAGTTGGGGACAGAACTATCCTTTAGTTCTAAATATCACCTGCAAACAGATGGACAAATTGAAGTGGTGAATCAAAGTCTAGGAGATTTGTTGAGGAGTTTGGTCACTGAACACCATAGTCAGTGGGATCAGATTCTAGCACAAGCGGAGTTTGCATACAATGACTTAGTGAAAAAAATCACTGGGAAGAGTCCATTTCAGATAGTGTATGGAATGAATCCGAGGGGAGTTTCAGAGATAAGAGAATTGGAGAAGATTTATTTTAGGAGTGTTGGAGCCGAAGAGTTCACTGCAAAAATGCAGAAGCTTCATTAACAGATTAAGCAACAATGAGTATAAGCACAGAGTTGATCAACATAGGAGGAAACCTCAATTTGAAGTTGGATATCAAGTTCTATCACATCTAAGGAAGGAGAGGTTTCCAAGGGGAACATACAACAATCTGAAGCTGAAGAAGATAAGACCGTGCAAAACGCTTATGAAATAGAACTACCAGAGGATGTGGGAATATCACCCATATTCAACATTGGATACCTGTATCCTTATATGGAAGTTAGAGCCGAAGGTTCAGAATACTGAGAAGAGATCCAATGGAGAAAGAAGATGCTTGTAGTAGAGAAGTCGTAGATGAAGAAGATTGTAGATCGACAGATTGGAAAGAAGACCCGAAGGAAGATGTATTTTGAGTATTTGGTAAAGTGGAAAGGACACTCGATAGAGGATGCTAGTTGGGTTAGTGAAGCAGATATCCAGAAGCATTGAAGGTCGGTGTAGGAGCTCATGGACAAGAGTCCATGAATTTTTCAGCTAGAGGAGTATGATGCAGGAGTGTCGCCAACAAAGCACGTGTGGAGAATAGCTGGGCACACTAGTGTGTGTTTTGAAATATTTTGAATTCCAAAGTTGGCGAATTAATGTAATATCTGGGGAAGATTTTGATTTATGAGCATCTTTAATGCTTGGAGGCTGAGCCATCGCATAAGATCGATGTGGGAATGCATTTTTCTTTAATATCGAAGATTTCTATATAGACCTGGAGATTTCGCTCTTATCTATCTGACTCAGATACTTATTGTAATAAATGTTAAGTAGTTGAAGCTTTTATTTCGATAGGATAACATAGAATAGTTGGAGGGAAAGGATAGAAGAGAAAATCGTGTATAAATATTTGTATTTTTTTCAAGAAGAGGTTGTTGAATCTATTGGATTGGTTGCCATTGTAGTTGTTGTTGTTAGCTGATAGATGATAGTTGATGACTTGCTGAATCTATTGGATTGGTTTCCATTGTAGTTGTTGTTGTTAGCTCATAGATGATAGTTGATGAGATGCTGAATCTATTGTATATGTTGTAGAATGTTGAAGAATAGTCTATGAATCCATGTATATGACTGTTGAATGAATATAACAGAGGAGTATTGACCCAAATGTATGTTGTTTTTGTGTCTATCAAGATGAATGAATGGTAGACTTTTTGCTTATTTGAAATTCTCTGTTATTTATGGTTCTTGTGGTTTGTGAATGCATTTACATGGTTGAATGTATGAGTTGTTGGGCCCTTTGTTTTTGGGAAAGAATTGCACAAGTTTTGACTAAGCACAAGTTGTGAAAAACCTCATCAGAGGCTGGGAGAAAGAGTAACAGAAAGCAGTTGAGGAATTCAACGCAATCCCATCTAGGCAACAAACGGTTGCAACAGAATAAGAAAGCGCGCAAGATGAGAAAGAAGACACAACCCAACTATATATAGGGATGAATATAAGTGTAAAAAGGGTTGGGTTGGGTTGGTTCGTTCATGGGTGGATGCACTCAATTGTTGATAGCTCAGCCGTCGCGGGTTGATAGAGTTGAATTGAGTCATGTTGATCAAAGTATCCCAAGATTTGGGATTAGTTGTTGACACTTGTTGTAAGTCAAGAGAAGACAAGTCATAGTCTGTAATGAATTATAATTGTCAGTTGGAGAGTTGGAGCTCTAAGATGAGTCCAGAGTCAAGAGTTTGTAATGTGTCCTATTGTATGATTCTAAGTCTATAAACAGAGAAAGATATCAAAGGTAATATGAAGAAGGACCAAATTTCAAAATATGATGTGTCTTTGTTTGGTTACTTATGCATTACAACATTTCCTTATGGCTTATGAGTTCTATTTGATGTTTCTTTGCTTAATTGTTGCTCACAACGTAAGTAGGTTCAATTCTTTCATTTAGATGGTTCAGATCCGATAATGACTCTTGCGCAAGAATAGGAATCAATTCTGAATGCTCTATGGATCCTCTTTAGCCTTCTTCCTACCCGAAACAATTTGTTCAAAAGAACTTGCAAGATGAAGGATATAGTTTGCAAGGTAATAATTGATAGTGGGAGCACTGATAACTTAGTATCCACAGATATGGTGGAGAATTTGGAGTTGGAGACGACTGGACATCCGACATCGTACAAAGTTTCATGGTTACAAAAAGGTCACAAGGTAAAAATAACTTAGCAATGCCTTGTTGAATTTAAAATATGTGGATATAGAGATGAAATCTCGTGTGATGTGATACCCATGGATGTATGTCATGTTTTTTTGGGAAGACCATGGACATATGACATGAATGACATCCATGATGGGAGAAGAAATACCTATACTTTAGAGAAGAATGGTAGGACACACATGTTTCTGCCAATTGAAGAAAAGAAGGTGAAGGATGAATCCAACACGAGCATACTTCTCATGAGTGGAAAGGAACTCTTGAAGGAAACCAAGAAGGAACGGGAGATGAAATATTCTGTAGTGAGGAAGCTGAGGGTTATCCTAACAAGTACTTCAATGGAATATTTTCCTGAGGAAATTCAGGAACTATTAGAGAATTTTGATGACATTGTAGTGGATGAGTTTCCAAGCTCATTGCCACCTATAAGAAGTATCAACCATCACATTGATTTGATACCAGGAGCAAGCCTACCAAATAAATCCGCATACAAGTTGATGCCTCAAGAGAATGAGGAGGTGAAAAGACAGGTTCATGATCTGTTAGAGAAAGGATTGGTTAGAGAAATCTTGAGTCCATGTGTAGTACCAACTGTATTGAGTCCAAAGAAGGATGGATGATGGAGAATGTGTACAGACTCAAGAGCCATAAACACGATCACCATCAGATATAGATTTCCATTCCCAAGGATGGATGGCTTGATGGATTTTTTGAGTGGAGAAAACTATTTTTCAAAGATATATTTGAAAAGCGAATATCACTAGATAAGGATGAGAGAAGGTGTTGAGTGGAAAACAACATTCAAGACAAATGAGGGATTGTATGAATGGCTTGTTATGCTGTTTGGCTTGAATAATGCCCCGAGTACCTTTATGAGACTAATGACTGAAGTGTTGAAATATTCCATTGAAAGTTCGTGATTGTATATCTAGATGATATATTGGTCTTTAGCAAGACTAAAGAGGAGAATTTGAGACATTTGACATTGGTGATGAGGAAGTTGCAGCAAGAGAAGCAGTTAATTAATTTGAAAAAGTCCTCTTTCATGAAGACAAAACTCATATATTTGTGTTTTGTGATTTCTTCAAATGAGCTGAAGATGGATCCCGAAAACGTGAAATAAATCAGACAATGGTCATCGCCAAAGAATATATTTGAGGTGAGAAGCTTCCACGGATTAACAAGTTTCTATCGTAAGCTCATCAGAAATTTTAGTGGGATTAGTGCTCAAATGATGGGTACAGTGAAGAAAAGACACAAGTCTTTCAAATGGACAGAAGAGGCTGAGAAGAGCTTGAATATATTGAAGGAGAAGATAACAGAACAACCGATTCTGGTTTTACCGGATTCCAGAAAGACATTTCAGGTGAGATGTGATGTGAGTGGAATTGCAATTGGAGCGGTCTTGAGCCAAGAAAACAGACATGTTGCATAATTCAACGAGAAGATGAACGAAGATAAAAAGAAGTACTCCACATATGACAAAGAGTTCTATGCCATAATTCAAGCCTTGAAGAAATGGAGTCACTATCTCGTACCGAAGGAGTTTGTTTTGTATAGCGATAATCAAGCTTTGCAATTCATAACTAGACAAGAACAATTAAACCAGAGACATGCTAAGTGGATAGAGTTTATGTAAAATTTCACTTTTGTCATTAAACATATATATGGTAATGCTAACAAGGTTGTTGATGCATTGAGAACGAGAAGTTTGATTCTGCAGGCATTTCAAGTGAGAACCTTGGGGTTTGAACACCTTAAGGATATGTATTGTGACGATCCATATTTCAAAGAAGCATATGAAGCATGTGCGAATATTGTGCTCAGAGGCAGAAGCCAATGGGCCGAATATCTGATTCAGGATGGGTTTTTGTTCAAAGGATGCTAGTTGTGCATACCAAAATGCTCGATGAGGGAGAATTTTCTGAAGGAAAAGGATAGAGAAGGTCTAGTAGGACATTTCAGCCACGAAAAAATGTTTGCACAGCTGAACGGTTTGTGATATTGGCCAGGTATGCGGGAGGAATTAAAGAGGTTCGTGAAAAAATGTAAGCTTTGTTAGTAGGCAAAGGGAAGGGGACGAAACATCGGGTTGTATCCACCATTGCCTATTCCAGAGAGGCCTTGGGAGGCAATAAGCATGGATTTCGTGTTGGGATTGCCAAGAACACAAAGAGTGAGTGATTCCATATTTGTGGTAGTTGACATATTTTCGAGGATGGCACACTTTATCCCATGCTAGAAGACCGGTGATGAAACACATGTTGAAAATTTGTTTTTCAAAGAGATTGGGAGACTGCATGGATTTCCCAGATGTATAGTTTTAGACAGGGACACCAAATTTGTTGGTCATTTCTGGAGGATGTTGTGGAAGAAGTTGGGGACAGAACTATCCTTTAGTTCTACATATCACCTGCAAACAGATGGACAAATTGAAGTGGTGAATCAAAGTCTAGGAGATTTGATGAGGAGTTTGGTCACTGAACACCATAGTCAGTGGGATCAAATTCTAGCACAAGCGGAGTTTGCATACAATGACTCGGTGAAAAAAATCACTGGGAAGAATCCATTTCAGATAGTGTATGGAATGAATCCGAGGGGAGTTTCAGAGATAAGAGACCCGGAGCAGATTTATTTTAGGAGCGTTGGAGCCGAAGAGTTCGCTGCAAAAAATGCAGAAGCTTCATGATCAGATTAAGCAATAATGAGTATAAGCACAAAGTTGATTAGCAGAGGATGAAACCTCAATTTGAAGTTGGATATCAAATTATATCACATCTAAGCAAGGAGAGGTTTCCAAGGGGAACATAAAACAATCTGAAGCTGAAGAAGATAAGACCATGCAAAATGCTTATGAAATAGAACTACCAGAGGATGTGGGAATATCACCCATATTCAACATTGCAGACCTGTATCCTTATATGGAAGTTAGAGCCGAAGGTTCAGAATACTAAGAAGAGATCCAATGGAGAAAGAAGATGCATGTAGTAGAGAAGCTGCAGATGAAGAAGATTGTAGATCGACGGATTGGCAAGAAAACTCGAAGGAAGATCTATTTTGAGTATTTGGTAAAGTGGAAAGGACACCCGATAGAGGATTCTAGTTGGGTTAGTGAAGCATATATCCAGAAGAATTGAAGGTCGGTGCAGGAGCTCATGGAAAAGAGTCCATGAATTTTTCAGCCAGATGAGTATGATGCAGGAGCGTCTCCAACAAAGCACGTGTGGAGAATAGTTGGGCGCATTTTTATTTAATATCGAAGATTGTTGTACAGATCTGGAGCTTTCGCTCTTATCTGTCTGACTCAAATATTTATTGTAATAAATGTTAAGTAGTTGAAGCTTTTATTTCGATAGGATAACATAGAATAGTTGGAGGGAAAGGATCGAAGAGAAACTCTTGTATAAAGCTTTGTATTGTTGTCGAGAAGAGGCTGTTGAATCTATTGGATTGGTTTCCATTGTAGTTGGTGTTGTTAGTTGATAGATGATAGTTGATGAGTTTCTGAATCTATTGGATTGGTTTTCATTGTAGTTGTTGTTGTTATCTCATAGATCATAGTTGATGAGATGTTGAATCTATTGTATATGTTGTAGAGTTTTAAAGAATAGTCTATGAATCCATGTATATGACTGTTGAATGAATATAACAAAGGAGTATTGACCCAAATGTATGTTGTTGTTGTGTCTATCTAGATGAATGAATGGTAGACTTTCTACTTATTTAAAATTCTCTGTTATTTATGGTTCTTTTGGTTTGTGAATGCATTTACATGGTTGAATGTATGAGTTGTTGGGCCCTTCGTTTTTGGGAAAGAATTGCACAAGTTTTGACTAAGCACGAGTTACGTAAAACCTCATCAGAGCATGGGAGAAAGAGTAACATAAATCAATTGAGGAAGTCAGTGCAATGCCAACTAGGCAACAAATGGTTGCAACAGAACAAGAAAGTGCGCAAGCCAAGAAGGAAGACACAACCCGACTATATATATAGGGTTGAATATAAGTGTAAAAATGGTTGGGTTGGGTTGGTTTGGGTTGGGTTGGTTCGTTCATAGGAGGATGCACTCAATTGTTGATAACTCAGTCATCGTGGGTTGATAGGGTTGAGTTGAGTCATGTTGATCAGAGTCTCCCAAGTTTTGGGATTAGTTGTTGAAACTTGTTGTAAGTTGAGAGAAGACAAGTCATAGTTTGTAATGAATTAGAACTGTCAGTTGGATATTTGGAGCTCTGAGATGAGTCCAGAGTCGAGAGTTTGTAATGTGCCCTATTGTGTGATTCTGAGTCTGTAAACAGAGAAAGATATCAAAGGTATTATGAAGAAGGACCAAATTTCAAAATATGATGCGTCTTTTTTTGGTTACTTATGCATTACAACATTTCCTTATGGCTTATGAGTTCTATTTGATGGTTCTTTGCTTAATTGTTGCTCGCAACGTAAGTAGGTTCAATTCTTTCATTTAGATGGTTCAGATTTGTTAATGACTCTTGCGCAAGAATAGGAATGAGTTATGAATTCTCTATGGATCCTCTTTATCCTTCTTCCTACCCTTCCCTATCTATCTGTGTTAGCAGTGCTTCAGGTGAGACTTCTTCTCTTCAAAGGAGATGAAAATGCCAGCGCTCTAGACTACATGATACCTTTTGTTGGTAACCTGAGAAGGACCCTGGTGTGATCAAATTAACGCCAACAAAATGGTTCCATTGTCGAGACTCGTGTTAAAAGGGAACCTGTAGGGAGAATGATGACATCGATCCATAGATCTGGTATTGATCAATGGTGGGAAAGGAACTATGATGCCTTCATATGGAAAGAAGATGAACTAAGAATAAAATCGCTGGAAAAAACTCGCGAAACAATCTTTTATTCAGAAATATCATGCAACCAGTATGAGATTTCATGGGTTAAATTCCTGAAAGAAATTTTTCACTAGATAAAGAGGCTCCAAGAAGCTCCAGAGTTCCAGGGACAGGCCAAGAATATCTGTGCATGGGATACCAAAAAGTTAGCATCACTCCAGAGGCTGAATTGCCCAATCACACGAGTTGTGGATTTCTGGGTTAGCACCATGCTAGAAGGATACATAATCGAATTTGCACCTGAGAACCACCAGTCTTTCTCGCAGGTAGAGGTAATTTTCAAGAAAGACGCAAGAGGAAGACTATTGAGAGAAATCCCCCTGTGGATTAAGGCTTTATTGATGGAGGAGGGGATGTTGATTATGTCCCCAACTCAGATGGCAGCATAAACACCCTCGCTTGGGGTAGGGAAAGACGGGGTGAGGGTCATGGGATGATAAAGGGGAAAAGTTCTTTGACAAATGGGGGGGAAACGACAAGAAATGGACTCAAGAGATGAACGAGCCTTGAAGAGAGCTGCCATAGTTGAGAAGTGGTGGCGCGACAAGATCAAGAAAGCCACAAGACAATTTGAAAAGTGGAGAAAAGAAGGAGGATCAGGAGAAGTAGAGGAAAGATAGATGGAAGAACTATAGAGGATGAGAAGACAGGAATGACTGGCCAGTCAAAGATTAAACGAGAGAGAAGCAAGGAGAGAAAGAAGTCCCCAGGAAGCGGGACAAGAAGGAGAAATCATGGAGGTAAGAGAGGAGGAAGAGGACATGAATCTTGGAGGAGAAATAGAATATTTAGCCCCGAGAACAGGATAAATCGGGAATCTGACCGAAGAGATCGTCCTAGTAGAAGTTAATGAGACCCCCTAGATCAAAGAAAACTGCCCCGAAGCCAGTGGCGCAAACCCTGAATCACCTATACCCCAAGTGCCTTCTATACAAGCAGTAAGTCCGATACTACCTTCTAATTATGTTCCAGTACAATTAATTAGTCAATCAAAAACAGGAAGTGCGAGTATAGGGAGGATATTTGGATCCCCCGGTAGATCACAAGAAATACTGTTAAGGTTCATATTAATACGAATAACAGGACCAACAATGGCTAGTCAGGGAGGAGGTTCGATTTCCCGATAACCAGAATTTTTGGGTAAGGGAGATGAAGACGTTGAGCAGCACTGGTTCCTGTGCGAAGCAATCTGGAGGTCCAGAGGGACTTCGGATGTGAATAAACTAGTTTAGTTCTAGACTACCTTGAGAGGTCGCGCTCTCAAGTGGTACATGAAGATCATTGAACCAGGAGTGTTAGGGACACAAGGTCAAGCGTTCACACTTGAACAAGTACGGACAAGGTTTATAGTAGAATTCAAACTACCTCAGGCAGAACAACAGGCTTTGTCTGAGTTGCGCGAAATCCAATAGAGGGAAGGTGAATCAGCTTGGGAGTACAACCAAAATTTTAAATATGCCATAGGGAGGTTGGCACATCCAATCCATGAAGAACATCAAAGGGAATGGTACATTCAGGGGCTTCCGCCTCTGACTTGGATTCTACTAATGCAACATCAGATAGCCACATTGACAGATGCCTTGGAACAATCAATGAAGATTGAAGCCATGGCGGGATACCTTAGGAGCTTAAAAATTACCAGACCCATGGTAGATGTGAATCTAGCACAACTACAAGTCCAGATATCAGCACTTACAAAAAATATTCAGGAGCTGACGATACCTAGACCAGGACAACCACAGGTTTGTTGCACGGGATGTTATACGAAAGGTAATTTGGTGAACGAATGTCCGTGAATGAAGGGACTGGGACCTCCTCATAATCTGATGGTACCCCCAGAAGGACCCACAGGAGGAGTTACGCAAGTATTGACAAACTCACCATTCCATCACCCCACCCCATATCATGCTTTCTCAGGAGGCCAAGCAACACCAAAAACAGAATATTGTGAGATATGTCGAATCCATGGGCATGGACCAAGACAGTTCCCCATCATGCAAAAGTATTCGACAGTACCAAACACAATACACTGCGAGTTCTGTGCATCTACCAAACATACTACCATCCAATATAGAGCATTGGACGCACTCGCGGATAGGCTAGACCGAACAACATTCAGGGTGAATGAAAATCTGTAGGGACCAGGAAGAGGTCAAGGAGGTGGAGCCAGAGGAAACTTCAGAGGAGGAAGAACTGGGGGAAGAGGAACAAGAATATGTTATAACTGTGATGAACAAGGTCACTTCGCCAGAGATTGTCCTCATTCAAGGTGGCCATGGTGCTCTCACTGCAAAACCAACATACACACAACTGAAGACTTTCCAGAGTTAATCACAAAGTGGGAATATAGAGAACGATAAAGAGGAACTAACCTTATCAGTTCAGAGATCAAGAGGATTTCTAAGGGACAATTTCCCAACCTTAATATCGTTACTCGAGGAGGAGCAAAGACAGGAGCTAATGTTGATACTCTACCTTAGATCCAGAAAGAAGCACCTAAGGGAGACATGTATGACTCCCTAAAGCAAAAGATGTTCTTTAAATATTCCATAGAATTATTCTAGAATATTGCTAGTCATGAAACACAAGAAAACCCCACCCAGCCGACTATTTACCCTAAGATTGCACAAGCCCCTACTTCACCCCCTGCACCCAGAAACCCTGTAGTCATACCAAGATAGCCTTAGCAACCTCAAAACAGAGTTGACCTCTGGTTTCAATTATTCTCTGACCTTCTGGGGAATGATCAACTGACAGAAAAGTTGTGCAATGCACTATACATAGTCTTAGGGAATGAAGAAACCTCAGAAGAAAAGATAAGGGCTAACCTTCCTGAGAAAATAACTCAGAGAGTGCGGCGAAGAAAAGTAAGAACCATAAAAGAATTCTGACTCGTAGCCCAGTTAGATGAATTCGAAATTAAGAAAGTCATGTTAGACCTAGGGTCAGATGTGAACATTTTGCCCAAGAAGACCTAGGAAGCCTTGGGAAAAGCGAGATTGACATATTCCCCAATTCAGTTAAGAATGGAAAACCAATACTGTATCTTTCCCATAGGAAGACTGGAGGACATGGAAATCGATGTAGCAGGAGTAAAAATAGTGGTTGACTTTGAAGTCATTGAAATCATGGGAGACAAGGACCCCTACCCTACGCTACTTGGCATCGATTGGGCTTACGACAATTATGCAGTAATCGATTTAAAGAAAGACACCATGACTTTTGAAGTTGAGGGAATCAAGGTAGTTCAACATTTGGATCCATATGTAGGACCTAGGTACATAGAACCAATAGACAATAATATGGAAGGAGAAGATCTAGACCAGTTGTACATTGTAACAACTGGGACTAGAAATGATTATATAAACCCTACTGTAGATGGATCAGTAAGCTGGAGAAGTATACAGTCAGCAGACGAAGATTCAAAACTAGCTTTTGATAATTGGCAACAAGGCTCGCATGAACGATTCTCAAGAAGATGCGCAATTGTCAGGACAACCGGATGGATTGGGACCGAATCTAGAGAACACCCAGTATATGATGGCACCTCAGACCTAGACAATTTTTTGTAGAACATGGAAGAGAATGTGAGAGAAGATCAAAGAATCTTGGTACTGGATATAGCTTTTCAAAACACCCCCTCTAGATGGTGGGCCACTCATAAAGCCATACTCAGAACTTGGGATGAGGTGAAGAAAGCTATCAATTACAGGTTCTGGAATAAGGAGAAGCTAGAATTAGGGATGCAGACGGACCTCCACGCTGCACTACTGTTCAATGGAGAATTGGACCCTAGAATACACATTGAACAGTGCATGACACAGTGGCAGGTTGTGGAGATACCCTCTCACTTCTGGGTTCAGGTATTTCCCCATTCTCTAGGCCCAATTCCGAAAGCTTGGTTTGTACATGAGGAAACCAGAAGACAGACCAGCGATTGGCAAACGCTAGAAACTCAATTTTTCAAAGACTTCTCATTCACAAGTAAGTACTCTAAACTTGAAATAGCCCTGCAAAAGATTAAAGAACTTTTGTTTACAACCAATAGTAATAAGAAATTAAACCTTGTAGTGTGTCCCAAACATACCCAATAACTTCAGACTAAATGCCACTTACCCTCGATTGAAAATCCTATAGAATTCTATCAGATTAGCAAAGACTCAGAAATCCTAGACGAATTAGAAGAACTGAGAAACCTAGTCGTCAAAGAGACAGAGGGAAGAAGAGAAATCCAAAACACCATACCTAGCCAGACCGATAGTTCCTATAATCACCCATTAAAATTGTAGAGACTCAACATAGGGACCGAAGAGCAACCCACGATAGCCATGGTGGGAGATTATTGGGATGAACAAACCAGTCAGGAAATACATAGTTTACTGCGGGAATATGAGGATTTGTTCCCAAAGAATTTTTCAGAATTAAAGGGAATCAAAGGAGTCATGGGAGAAATGAAGATTGAGTTAAAACCAGGATCCAGGCCTATTAGACATAGACCATACTGTCTTAACTCCAGGATAAAAGAGAAAGTCAAGAAGGGAATCGACAAGATGTTAGAAGAGGGTCTCATTTTTCCGGTAGAAGAAGCAGAGTGGGTCAGCCCGATAGTCATCCAAAGCAAGAAAGACACAGAGGATATTAGTGTTTGTGTAGACTACAGGAGCCTCAACTCTGCCTATGTGCACGACCCTTTCTCAACACCTTTTACCGATGAGGTACTCGACCAGGTTGCGGGGAAGGAAGCATACTCATTTACAGACGGATTTTCAGGATACCATCAAGTCAGGATCATCGAAGAGGACAAGAGAAAGACCAATTTCATTACTGAATGGGGATCTTTTGCATACAACGTGATTCCATTTGGATTAAAGAACGCCCCAACAATTTTTTCCAGGATTGTGATAGCATCCTTTAGAGAATTCATTCACAAATTTATAGAAGTCTGTATGGATGATTGGACAATATATAGCCTTATCAAGGAACATGTAGCACTGCTAAAGCTAATGTTTGACAGATGCAGAGAGTTGCAAATCTCATTAAATCTCAAAAAGTATATCTTCTGTGTGCCACATGGCAATCTGTTGGATCAGATATTCTGCCGAGAAGGAGTATTGGTAGACCCGACCAAAGTTGCGGTCATCATGAATATGACACCACCTACGAGCGCTAAACAATTGCTCTCCACACTAGGACACACATGCTACTATCGCAGGTTCATTTGAAGGTAAGCCAACATTACTGCACCTCTGGAAAACCTCCTGAAAAAGGATGAAATGTTCCAATGGACTCCCGAATGTGATAAAGAATTTGAGACACTTAAGGAAAATCTCATTACAACATCAATTCTGGTAATCCCAAACTGGGATAAGGAATTTCACGTCCATGTAGATGCTTCAGGAATTTCACGTCCATGTAGATGCTTCAGGAATTTCCTTAGGAGCTATATTAATGCAACCTGGAGATGGAGCTATGGATCACCCCATCTACTTTGCGAGTCGGAAGATGTCGCAAGCAGAGCACAACGATAGAAATAGAAGGCTTAGCAATGATTTATGCTTTATAGAAATTTAGACATTATCTGCTAGGTTCCCATTTCAAAATCTTTACTGACCATTCCACATTAAAATACCTAGCTAACAAACCTGTGATGGAAGGGAGAATTTGTAGATGGTTGCTGCTATTTCAGAAATTTTCCTTTGAAGTTATCATCAAGCCGGGACGATGCAATGTCGAACCTGACCATCTATCCAGAATAGAATCAAGAGAAAGTGGAAGAGAAATGAACGACCAGCTCCCAGATGCAGATTTATTCATGATTGAGGTCATACTAGAATATCTAGAGGACATAGCAATCTTTCTCAATACAGAGGCATGTCCTGAAATGTATTCAGCAACCCAGAAATTCCATATGGTCGTTAGAGCAACAGATTACCAGTTGATCGTTGGACAGTTGTACAAACTAGGACTAGACAACATTCTCAGATGATGCGTCTTGGATCACGAAAGGTAGGATATACTCTGGGAATTCCATAGTGGAATTACAGGAGGCCACGTAGGAGGAAAGGCCACGGCACAGGAAGTTCTATAGGAAAGACTTTGGCAGGCAACACTTTTCAAGGATGAAAAATCATACACTAGATCATGTGATGTTTGTCAACGTGTGGGAAAGTCGTCACGGTGAGATGAACTACCACTACAACTAGTTAGAGCTCCACAGGCATTTGAGAAATGGGTAGTTGACTTCATTGGACCAATCAACCCCACAGCCAAACATTCAAAGGCTAGATACATCATTACCGCAACTGACTACCTTACCCATTGGGCAGAAGAAGCAGCGGTATAGGACTGTTCAACATATACTGTTGCTCGATTCATATTCAAAAATATCATTACCCACTTTGGATGTCCCAGGAGCCTAACTAGCGATCAGGGAGATCATTTCATTAGCAGCACCATAGCAACACTTACAACAGAATTTATGATTCAACATCACAAGAGAATTCCATACCACCCATAGGCCAACGGAACAGTCGAATCCTTCAACAAAATCCTGGAAAGGGGACTAACAAAGGGTTGTTGTGAAAACCGAGAGGACTAGGAGTTCCAGCAGTACTATGGGCCTACAGGACAACCACAAAGAAAATCCATAGATACACACCGTTCCAACTAGTTTATGGAAGAGAGGCAGTGGTGCCTGCAGAGTTCATCACCCCAAGCCTGTATATTGCACAAGTCACATGTATGACAGAACATGAATCAGTGGCGCAGAGACTTGTGGAGCTACAAGAACTCGAGGAAACCAGATTTCTAGAAGACTTCCATTAGTTGGTTGAAAAGGAAAGAGAAAAATTTGGCACGATAGACACATTAAAACCAAGGTATTCACACAAGGGAACAAGGTGTTACTCTGTGACAACCGATACCAGAAGCATCCTGGCAAACTTTGTATGCACTGGTTGGGACCTTTCATAGTTGCAGAGATCTGACCTTCAGGAGCAGTCATACTCATGAAACTCGATGGTGTGCTACGACCGGGATGGGTGAATGGCACTCGCCTAAAGCCCTACCTATCTCAAAACTGAGAAAAAAGGACAGTCACTCCAATTCGATGGAGCTTGTACAATAGTTAGATTTGAGTTTCATTTTCTTTTTGAAATGTTGTAAAATCAGTTAATAATGTCCATGTGCGCAATGTTCCACCATAACACATAGTTCATTTGTTTTGTTTAAGCATTGGTTGCTACAGAACAGATGACTCAGTACTATAGGACCTGAAGCACGGAAAAGTCCATTAATGACAGTCATTAAAGATGGCGGAGACAAAATTTGTGGTCGGAGGCGCCATGAATCCCAATCCAATCTGAGTTATAGGCCACACAAACCTAGTCTAGTCACAACCTTTATTTCCATTCCATTACCCCGGATGACGTTGTTAAGACATAAAGCTTAATTATGTCAAGATTCCATCGAAGTTCGCACCGGGACACCCACCTATCAAACAGAAAGGTCTTAATTCGGTCACGTCCCTATTCCACTCAAATAAGTAAATGCCAATATCACCCAATAGGATTTACCTTAATTAAACCATCCCGTCGGACAATTCACACCCAGGTGCGTCTATACGGTCATGATGACGAGCAGTTACTGCTAAAACTTCCCAGTTAAGTCAGGTATAAGTCTCTCAGAACTCTGCCAAGAATGTATTGTTTCTAAAAATGAGCATAGCCATTTCTGAATTCAGCAACATGAACCATTTGGGACCACTGTAAAAGCCACAGACGTATCCCTAGTTCTTATCTTCCACAAAAGCACGAATGTCGAGAGCCACAACAAGTCGAAGCACCATGAAAAAAGAAGCAGTACCAGATGATCCCTACGACCCCAGGGTCGAGATCGTGGGTGACCTCAAAGGGAAGGTAGAGCATGTTAAGCTACTTAACCTTGACCTCACGGACTCTGCCTTGTTCCCATAGATGCACACAGACATATTTTGGGAGATAGATCTGGACGGAACCAAAGACATGCAATTTGTATCGAGAGAAGAGTTCGTCAACTTATTTAACTCCACCATCATGAACTTGAGAGACTTACCAGTCTTTGGTACCACATGCGAGATTGTGTGTTGCACGAAATTCCTGATAAGCAGAGTGTATGAAAGAAGTATATGGTTGGATAAGAGGTATCCAATCCATGCAACAGATATCCAAAATCTCACAGGACTATCCTCCCAAGGAGAGGATGCGTCGAAGGTATTTCAGGGCCCCAGCAAGCATAGGAAAAAGAAAGGCGAGCCCAGCCTATACGAGAGGTTTAACACAAAGAGAGGAGGATGCACAACATTCATTGAACCAATACTACCCGAAACAATCCATACTGGCTGTTACATCATAGCCAACAAGGTTATGAGGTCTTACTATAAGGGAGAATGCACACTAGATGCACTATCAGTCGTCGACTTTTGCGCACAGGGAGCAGTGTTCAATTGGTGTAGTTTCCTCCTGGAGGAACTACTAATAACTTGCGAGGAAGCACAGGACAAGGGTGGAACCTTCACCTATGGATACCTACTTGTGGCATTCGCAATGCTCAAATGGAAGCCACCTGTGGGAAGATAACTGAGAATACTAGATAAGGGGCGCATGGAGAAGATGTTTGAGCCATGGCAGTCCAGACCAGACTCAGAGAACACATCACTCAACAATGCAGCCTTTGCCAAATGGTATAATGCTATGATAGATGCAACGCAGAGGCTATGCATCCCGCAGGAGATCCTCAATTTCAACACGAGGAATATCGCCTTCAACATGAACCGACACAACACATTTGTCTGGCCGAGACATACTAGCAAGGAACATTTCCACACACAAATGCTACCATTCTATTTGTATGAGGAAGCCATTGATAAGGAAGTCATGTCATGGCCTGGAGTTAAATGTGGCCCGCATAAAACAGGGATGCATTACATTTTTCCTGTGGAGCTGCTAAAGAAGAAAGACAACGAACCAGGAGAAGGACCAAGTTTAGGACCCGAGAAAAAGAAGCCAAACGCTCTGGCACAAACCGACTCTGAGGGGGAATAAGAAACACAACAGTTAGAGTGGATAAAAATACTGTCCCACTGACAGCTACCGGACAAAGTTGTGTTATCAGGTGCGCAGGTTAACTAGATATTGGGCGTTGTGCTTGGTACCACACCATTGGTGAAGAGGCCCAGAACTGGGGTCTCGCTGAAAAAACCCCTAAACCCACAGCCCCTTGCATCTGTCACTCCCTGAAACTGTGCCATGACCAAAGCCACCACTATCATTGAGATTCAGGATGACCCAGACCCAGAAACATTTATGTCCACATTCATCATGGAGCAACCTCCACCACCACTCCAATTACCAAATCTCCTCACTGCCAATCCACATCAGACCACAACCTCAGAGCTGATGCAACTCAATCTCTCAGAGACACAGGAATGGCGACCCCCACAAATAACCAGAGAACCACCCAAGCTAAGATCCGAAATTCCCGATCTCAAACCCAAAGCCTTAGAGCAAAGCACGATGCTGGATGTTATGAATCTGAACACCCAAGAACAACAACCTGAGTCTTTCACACAGGAAGAAGATACCTGAAGAAGAGAGGAGTAGGAACCCAATGAAAACCAACAAATCACCTCATCGACCAAGGGTGAGGGTGCCCAAGAAATCACGATGCATGATGCAGAAGCACCAGAAGATACAGAGATACCAGATGCACACAATGAGCTAGAATCAACAACGAAGTAGGATACGATAGCCATGCAAGCTCAAATGGAGCAGGTTCTCCAGAACCCAAAGCAGTGTGCAGAATTGATGCAAGTCTGCATAGCCAGAACACAGGTTCTGACTCTTTTTCCAGCAGAGCTAAGGTTGAGAATCGCACCAGTCCCACCAATGAAGGAAGAGGTATAAACTCACTCCGACCATTCAACAGGCATTGGAATCCCACTATAGTGGAGGGTACCCACCGACGCAGTTATTTCATCCATCAACCTGGTACAGTGGCCAGCGCCACACTTATTTGGCCTAATCAGGGCATCCACGGACCAGTTGGACCAGAGGCTCCAGGAGGCCGAGAGATCCGCCGAGATCGCAAGAAAAGAACAATTCGTGGAGCACACATACAGAATGAAGGAAGCACATGACAAACTCCAAGTCCGGTGCAAACTGGAAAAAGTGCAGGCAAAACTTGCAGAAGCCTGGCCGAAGATTCAGAAGGTTGTGCCTGAAATACCCGAGGCCAACGAAGTAAGTGAGCCAGAGAAACATATCGAGTTGTTACAAGAAGCATGGACACAACTCGCTACCCGCACTAAGCAGATACAAGTGAAGCTACAACAATTCCAACAAGAAGCAGAACAACAGCCCCAGCAACTCCAGGATCAAATGCAAAATATAAATTGCAAGGCAACAATGCTAGAGCAGCACTACACAAACACACAGCAGACTGCACCAAAATCTTCAGAGAAGTCAACGACTGTATGGGCATCATCGCTCGATGAAATCAGGTTTTAGCAGAGGCACGAACAAAAATTCAGTTGTTGCATGAAGAAGTTGAGGTCACAATGGACCCTATGGAGCAGTAGCAGAAGTTCGACCAAATTCAGTAGGCCGACAATGAACTAAATACACTCTATGAGGCACAATCTGTAGCCAAGAAAGAGCTACGCGATTTTCGACCGGTAATTCAAGCTGTCTATATGAAAATGCATCAAGTCGATGAAACAACCGATTCCGAGTGGAACTCGTTGGTTGCGGCCAAGCCAAAGGAGTACAGAAAAGAGAAAAAACGATAGTTTCTTGCAGAAGCATCACTCCTCGCCCAGAAATGGCAAGACAAAGTTGAAATATTTCAAGGAGTAAAGCATCGAGCCTTAGAGTTGGTGCCAGAATTGGGCCCTTCGTTTGAGGAGGTAAAGGAAGAAAAGGCACACACAGAAGATCCCAAAGAGGAAGATAAGTCAGACAAGGGAAAACAGTAGTTGCTCCTGGAGGATGTGAAAGAACCAAGCACTTGACTTGAGGACGAGTCAAGGATTGTGGTCGGAGCCTGTTGGGCCCTTCGTTTTTGGGAAATAATTGCGCAAGTTTTGACTAAGCACGAGTTGCACAAAACCTCATCAGAGGCTGGGAGAAAGAGTAACAGAAATCAGTTGAGGAAGTCAGTGCAATGCCAACTAGGAAAAAAACAGTTGCAACACAACAAGAAAGCGCGCAAGCCGAGAAGGAAGACACAACTCAACTATATATAAGGATGAATATAAGTGTAAAAAGGGTTGGGTTGGGCTGGGTTGGTTTGTTCATGGGCGGATGCACTCAATTATTTATAGCTCAGCCATCGTGGGTTGATAGGATTGAGTTGAGTCATGTTGATCAGAGTCGCCCAAGTTCTGGGATTAGTTGTTGACACTTGTTGTAAGTCAAGAGAAGACAATTCATAGTCTGTAATGAATTAGAACTGTCAGTTGGAGAGTTGGAGCTCTGAGATGAGTCCAAAGTCAAGAGTCTGTAATGTGCCCTACTGTGTGATTCTGAGTTTGTAAACAAATAAAGATCTCAAAGGTAATATGAAGAAGGACCAAATTTCAAAATATGATGTGTCTTTGTTTGGTTACTTATGCATTACAACATTTCTTTATGGCTTATGAGTTCTATTTGATGGTTCTTTTCTTAATTGTTGCTCGAAACGTAAGTAGGTTCAATTCTTGCATTTAGATGGTTCAGATCTGAGAATGACTCTTGCACAAGAACATGAATGAGTTTTGAATTCTCTATGGATCCTCTTTATCCTTCTTCCTACCCTTCCCTATCTATCTGTCTTAGTAGTGCTTCAGGTGAGACTTCTTCTCTTCGGAGGAGATGAAAATGCTAACTCTCTAGACTACGCGGTACCTTTTGTTTGTAACTTGAGAAGGACCTTGGTCTAATCAAATTCGCGCTAACATGAGTCACTATGAAGATTGAATAAGTTTCAATTGTTTCTCTTCTTTGAGAAAGTACAAGGTGTGCATAGTGTCCGCAAGGAGTGCGTGACCAAGTCTATCTCGAATCGAAGCTCAGAAGAAGTAGTGTGAAACTTGTGTATGCAAGGAGTGCATATGCATCCGCAAGGAGTGCATGACAGAGTCTCAGAGTCGTAAGATCTGGAGGAGTAGTGTGACTTTGGTCGTAGAGAAGTGGTTGGAGGACAGTTGCAAAGAGTGTGAAATCATCCACAAAGAGAAGTTGAGTGTGGAAGAGAACCTGTTGCAAGGCGTGCACAGGTCACGATTCTGACTAAGTGTTGAAGAAATCATTCGAAAGGATGAAGAAAGCCGAGGAAGACAATCTCAGGAGAGAGAGCATCGAGAAATATTCAAGAGGGAGAATCCTTAAGGTTTCACAAAATCCACGAACGAGATCCGTTCCAGAGGGAGGTGAATTCTTCCAGATAGTAAGATCTGGGAGAACTACGCGGAGGTTAGTCGTAAGGTATTTTGGCACTTCATGGTTTGAGAAGTTTGGAGGTGTTGTGAGAGAAGAGTCGTGAAGTCTGAAGTCGTGAATTAATCTCAATCGTTGGCTGTGGAGAAGGCATGTGGCAGTGGATTAGGAGGTCCGGGAGTCGGAAGTTTGGAGGTTTGTGTGCAAGGAGAATGAGAGTTTCGTGAAGTCGTGAAACCCGAAGCATTGTTGGGCCATCAAAATCAAAGGAGACACACAATGTGGGGTCCGGAGTTTAGAGCAGAACACTTTGGGAAGCATCGAAGCCAGATATCGGGATATCCCTAAAGTCCGAAATCATGAAGGGATTGGTCTGCGATCATAGCCATGGTCACTCAAGAGAAAAAGGGCATGTGTATAGTAATTTTGGGTACCCGCAAGGACCCAAAGATTCGATCTGACTCGGTATCTTGAACGATCCAAGACTAGGAGGTTGAGCATCCCTTAGGAGAGAAGGGGGTTTGTGCCAACAACTCCTATCAAGTTGTATGGGCTAATGGACCTGGTGAAAGGACATTGAAAAGGTAAGGGTTTTGACGTGTTTTTTATAGTCTAGTTAGCCCATTGGTTTTATTATGTTAGTAATTGATAATTGGATGCCTATTTTACATTTTCATGTGCAAAAGAGGGATGGAGGACGTGCTGGATGGTTTGTGGCAATATCATGTAGAGGATGATCGATTTCCCTAAATAAAGGTCTCGATTTTCAATCATTTCCATCACACGGTATGTTTTCTATATGTTTTGCATTGCCCATCCATTTCATTTCCTGCTCCATGTCATGATTTGAAGCTATGATCATCTTCAAATGGTTCAAAAATAGCATTTAGACCAATTGCTTAAAATTTCCTTTCGAAAGTACCCACAATCAATTATAGACTCTTCTAGAGTATCCCTTCTATTGTAGGTAATGATCTCCTTTCTGAAAATACAGTGAAAGGAGACAATGATCAAAACTCCCTTAAAGTGTGCTTATAATGATGTTTAAGAGGTGTTAAATCTTCAATAGAGGGGGTGCTAAAGAAATTGCAACATTGTCAAATATTTTTAGGAATCTCTTGTATCTGTTTTCTATGTTGATTTGTTGCCAAAGAAACGACAATATATTATTATCGAATAGTGTTAGAAATCCTTTCCATGTTGGCTTGTAGCTAGTTAACGAATAAGAGTTGAATTTATATTTCACAAAGCTTTTGCATCATTCTCCTCCTTTTAGGAGAATTTTAAGAGTCCTCACTAAAACTAGGGTCAATGACAATGGACATGTAGTATTTACACTAGGTTGTATTTTGGATAGTCATCATAACACATCGGATTCATGTCCAACGACAATACATCCAACTTAAATGAATTGTTGGTAAAGTAGGACTATTGCAATGCTTGCACGTTTAATGAATTTACTACTACTTTGTTGGTTCAATTGTCTTATATTTTTCATTTTTGAACCAACCTTGAGGAAACCACCATCTATTGAAGGGTTACCAACCCATATTTACATTATTAAACTAAACAAAATGGGTTAATAAGGGCATCCCACATTAAATAGAAGGCTAGCACACTAGTGAAGCAAAGTGGATAGTCAGTGGGACAATTGTAAAAGCCATTGCAAGCACGTGTTATTTTGCAGAGAATCTAAAGCAATGGAAACTACCATTACAAAATTTTCAAAACATTGATGGACTTTCAAGAGAGAGTAACTTCTTAATCATATTTTTAGTTACTATTAAATAGGTTTCTTAACTTCAAGGGATGAATCTAATATATTATCAAGTAATAACACAAAATCAATCCCTAGTGTTACATCTTGACGTCAAGGGACTAGAGAGTCCCCAACACCAGCATTTCAATGTCCCATGGGGTTAGGCGAGAAGAGACGAGAATGTCACCCTAAGATTAAAGCCCCAAACAAGAAGACACATTGAACTCCAGGTTAAATCTCCTCTAACCTACAGTCCAAGCATGAGTCATTTCACCTTGTATTATACTTTTTAACAATATTTGATTTTTATGTGATTTATAATTTTGTTGCTTTTATGTGAGAGTTTATACATTTGAAATAAAAATAAATAAATCTACTAAAAAAACACAAACAATAAAATTAAAAATGAAAAGTTTTTTGTTTTGTATTTATTTCAGCAAAAAGTAACTAAAACAAAACTTAATGAAAAGGTAAAGGGAAGTTAGTACTAAAGGGATTAGTTAAAAAAGAAATTTGTTTAACAATAAAATAATTCATTAACTACCAAAATTATTTATAAACAATATAATACATAATACTTAGACATTTTATTTTCCTTTAAGTTAAAACAAGATAGGTCAAAAAAAAATAAACAAACGGATAAAGAAAGATACAAAACTTATACTAAAAATAAAATAACATGAGAGGAGCTTATGTACATCATATTATAGTGTCATAGTTAATTATTTCTTTTGAATTAAAATTTATCCTCATATAATTTATGGAGTTCCGGAATTTGTAAATCTCTACGTAGATTTGGGTCAGGTATTTAGTCTTTAGCCATCCTAGAACAAGGTTACAATAGAAAGACCAAGAGAAAAATAAAGAAAAGAGTTGAACCAAAGTGGAATGAAATGATGGTGGTGATAACACAAGGCGATGACCTGCATATCAGAAACTGATTAGCGTTGAAATAAAATCAAGCTTAAATACAACAAACTGACAAGAAAGCATCTCACCTTATATAAAACCAGCAAACCTCATCCTCACTTCGTCCATTGGATGCTTCACAAAACCCCCTGTTGTCGACAATCCTGTTGATCCCTGCTGAAAAAGAAGATGAATAATAAATTTAAAAGAAAAACCTCACTGCTCCAAGCATACATGATACCTCTGTCAGAGTTTTCTCCTCTAAAATTTCCTCATCTTTTTGGCTGGTAGCTACTGACTTTATACTACTTGATGGGTGGTTCAAGAAGTTGGGGTAGTTTTTAGTTTGACGGGTTGAAGCTAACTTGATTATAACCAACTCCAATTCGTCCATACGAAACAAAATTAGTTTAGAGATCTCGTTACCATCCAAGTGTCGAATTTCTGTTTATGTTTAGGATGCATCGTGGCTTAATTACTTTCTTCAGAAATCCATGACGTTGCCTCAACATGCAGTTTGACAAGTGTGGAATCAACACTTCATAGGTGCACAATAAAAGTTCTGGAGGGCGATATCAAAGTATTATACAAAATAATTTCTATGGTATTATACGTCGTCAAGAGGATTATCCTTTTCTCTTCACAAATGGTCAACTTGTGCTTGAAACTCCCACATGTTTGTGCCTTGGTCCATTTACTCTCACGTCACACATATTCTTGATACATAGGTTCATGGATATCGACTGGATTTCGAATGTTTAACTCATGGCAATATCATCATCCTCATGGTTTCCAGTTAGTGGAAGAACATTGTATATATCTCAGGCACAAAATAATTATTCTCCTTAATTGCGGGAGCAACAAACAATCTCTAGAGTGCATACACCAATCTTTGGCGGTCAAGATGCGAGCATATGTCACATATTTCCTGGTAGCATCTTTCCTTAATAAGCCAAATCTTCCTCGAAACACTGAAAGGGTTATGGATGTGATCAAGCTCTCTCTCATTTCTGTCGCATGAAATGGTGCCCAGGTTTCTTCATATGCCCTCGATTTTGTCGTTAGTGTATTTTTTTCCTTTTTGAATACTCTCCTCTCATGGAAATATTCAAATTTAATTTTAAATGGCCACCAATTCTTGTGTATATATTATTTCCCCTTATAATCCTTCGCCAATTGTATGAAGGACACGTTCCTAAAAAAATCCATCACTGAAGTCATGGAAGTAATAACCCTTTTACGTTTCCATGCAAAGAGTCTTTAAAAACCATATAGATGTGATGATCTTACTTTTTCTTAGGATATGACATGAAGATACTGTTAAGGTGATTATCCAAAAAGATAGTATAATCCTTATATATCACAATTTAAATATTTGAAAAAGGGACTTGTGATATATCTCTAATATGACATGGCCTTAGTAGGTTTTGGAAAACTTATTCACTTTATCTTTATTAATGGCTATATAGAATAATATTTCGAAAAGTGAGGAAGGCCATGAAAAGTAATATGTTTGATAAGATATGAAATGATTTCAAGCTATAACATAGTATTTCTTTACTCTCTTATCGAAGGTTAAGGTAAGTTATACACTTATTTTCTTCTCGAAGGTTAAGGTAAGTTATATAGGAATAAAAGGTGATCATAGGGTTTTTTTTGACATACAACGTTATTGATGTAAATAATGTGCGGAGTGAAAAAAATAGATATGCTTAGAAATAAGTCGAGTGTTACAATAAATTTACTAAGAAAATTGTGCTAATATTTAACGAAAATAAGCGAAACTTTGCGTAAGCAGTATGATTCGAGAGGGAGCCTGGAAACACTTTGTTGGCTAAGTACTGTTGACAGAAATATTCATCAACATTACACTCATCCTTCAAAGTCTAACTCCTTATACACTATTACCATTGCATTGAAAGAACGATCCACTTGGTCCAATTTAGTTGTAGTCCTGATCAAGCACATGCTACCATCCTTAACCATGGCATCTTTCTCAACCAACCTCAAATTCTTTGGAAAAGTCACCCACATGAGAAACTAACATGACCGTGTTATGGAGTAAATCACATGACTGTGTTAAGGAGTAAATCTATGACATATCC
The DNA here is from genome assembly GCA_000966675.3 of Picea glauca. Lineage (NCBI taxonomy): Eukaryota > Viridiplantae > Streptophyta > Pinopsida > Pinales > Pinaceae > Picea > Picea glauca. Next base: position 33,412 of record JZKD02S1320652.1, on the reverse strand, counting down.
ATACAAGTCACTCAGATCTTTTCTCATTCCTACCAAGAATTCATTCATTCTTGCAGAAGCATCACTCCTCGCCCAGAAATGGCAGGACAAAGTTGAAAGCTTTCAAGGAGTAAAGCACCGAGCCTTAGAGTTGGTACCAGAATTGGGCCCTTCGTTTGAGGAGGTAAAGGAAGAAAAGGCACAAACAGAAGAGCCCAAAGAGGAAGACAAGTTGGACAAGGGAAAACAATAGTTTCTCATGGAGGATGTGAAAGAACCAAGAGCTTGACTCGAGGACGAGTCAAGGATTGTGGTCGGAGCCTGTTGGGCCCTTCATTTTTGGGAAAGAATTGCGCAAGTTTCGACTAAGCACGAGTTGCACAAAACCTCATCAGAGGCTGGGAGAAAGAGTAACAGAAAGAAGTTGAGGAAGTCAGTGTAATGCCAGCTAGGCAACAAATATTTGCAACATAACAAGAAAGTGTGCAAGCCAAGAAGGAAGACACAACCCAGCTATATATATACGGTTGAATATAAGTGTAAAAAGGGTTGGGTTGGGTTGGGTTGGTTTTTTCATGGGTGGATGCACTCAATTGTTTATAGCTCAGCCGTCGTGGGTTGATAGGGTTGAGTTGAGTCATGTTGATAAGAGTCGCCCAAGTTCTGGGATTAGTTGTTGACACTTGTTATAAGTCGAGAGAAGACAAGTCATAGTCTGTAATGAATTAGAACTGTCGGTTGGAGAGTTGGAGCTCTGAGATGAGTCCAGAGTCAAGAGTCTGTAATGTGCCCTACTATGTGATTTTGAGTCTGTAAATAGAGAAATATCTCAAAGGTAATATGAAGAAGGACCAAATTTCAAAATATGATGTGTCTTTGTTTGGTTACTTATGCATTATAACATTTCTTTATGGCTTATGAGTTCTATTTGATGGTTCTTTTCTTAATTGCTGCTCGAAACGTAAGTAGGTTCAATTCTTTCATTTAGATGGTTTAGATCTGAGAATGACTCTTGCGCAAGAACATGAATGAGTTTTGAATGCTTTATGGATCCTCTTTAGCCTTCTTCCTACCCTTCCCTATCTATCTGTCTCAGCAGCGCTTCGGGTGAGACTTCTTCTCTTCGGAGGAGATGAAAATGCCAATGCTCTAGACTACACGGTACCTTTTGTTTGTAACCTGAGAAGGACCCTGGTCTGATCAAATTTGTGCCAACATGAGTCACTATGAAGATTGAATAAGTTTCAATTGTTTCTCTTCTTTGAGCGAGTGCAAGGTGTGCATAGTGTCCACAAGGAGTGCGTGACCAAGTCTGTCTCGAACCAAAGCTCAGAAGAAGTAGCGTGAAACTTGTGTATGTAAGGAGTGCATATGCGTCCACAAGGAGTGTGTGACATAGTCTCAGACTCATAAGCTCAAGAGGAGTAGTGTGACTTTAGTCGTAGAGAAGTGGTTGGAGGACAGTCGCAAAGAGTGTGAAATCTTTCACAAAGAGAAGTTGAGTGTGGAAGAGAACCTGTTGCAAGGCGTGCACAGGTCACGATTCCGACTAAGTGTCGAAAAAATCATTCGAAGGGACGAAGAAAAGCGAGGAAGACAAGCTGAGGAGAGAGAGCAGTGAGAAATATTCAAGGGGAAGAATCCTTAAGGTTTCACAAAATCCATGAACAAGATCTATTCCATAGGGAGGTGAATTGTTCCAGACAGTAAGATCTAGGAGAACTACGCGGAGGTTAGCCGTAAGGTATTTCAGCACTTCGTGGTTCGAGAAGTTTGGAGGTGTTGTGAGAGCAGAGTCACGAAGTCCGAAGTCATGAATTAATCTCAATTGTTGGCTGCAGAGAAGGCATGTGGCAGTGGATTAGGAGGTCTGGGAGTCAGAAGTTCGGAGGTTTGTGCACAAGGAGAATGAGAGTTTCGTGAAGTCGCAAAACCCGAAGTGTTGTTGGGCCGTCAAAATCAAAGGAGACACGTAGTGCGGGGTCTGGAGTTCGGAGGAGAACACTTTGGGAAGCATCAAAGCCAGATATCGGGATAGCCCCGAAGTTCGAAATCACAAAGGGATTGGTTCGCAGTCATAGCCATGGACACTCAGGAGAAAAAGGGCAAGTGTATAGTAATTTTGGGTACCCGCAAGGACTCAAAGATTCGATCCGACTCAGTATCTTGAATGATCCAACACCGGGAGGTCGAGCATCCCTTAAGAGAGAAGGGGGTTTGCGCCAACAACTATTATCAAGTTGTATGGGCTAATGGACCTGGTGAAAGGACATTGAAAAGGTAAGGGTTTTGATGTGTTTTTTATAGTCTAGTTAGCCCATTGGTTTTATTCTATTACTAATTGACAATTGGGTGCCTATTTTACAGTTTCATGTGCAAAAGAGGGATGGAGGACTTGCTGGATGGTTTGTGGCAATATCATGTAGAGAATGATCGATTTCCCTAAATAAAGGTCTCAATTTTCAATCATTTCTATCACACAATATGTTTTCTATATGTCTTGCATTGCCCATCCATTTCATTTCCTGCTCCATGTCATGATTTGAAGCTATGATCATCTTCAAATGGTTCAAAAGTAGCTTTTAGACCAAATTTCATTGCTTGAAATTTCCTTCGGAAAGTACCCACAATCAATTATAGACTCTTATAGAGTATTCCTTCTATTGTAGGTAATGTTCTCCTTTTTGAAAATACAGTGAAAGGAGAGAATTATCAAAACTCCCTTAAAGTGTTCATATAATGATGTTTAAGAGGTGTTAAATCTTCAATAGAGGGGGTGCTAAAGAAATTGCAACATTGTCAAATATTTTTAGGAATCTCTTGTATTTGTTTTCTATGTTGATTTGTTGCCAAAGAAACAACAATATATTATTATCGAATACTGTTAGAAATCCTTTCCATGTTGGTTTGTAGCTAGTTAACGAGTAAGAGTTGAATTTATATTTCACAAAGCTTTTGCATCATTCTCCTCCATTTAGGAGAATTTTAAGAGTCCTCACTAAAACTAGGGTCAATGACAATGGACATGTAGTATTTACACTCGGCTGTATTTTGGATAGTCATCATAACACATCGGATTCATGTTCAACGACAATACATCCAACTTAAATGAATTGTCGGTAAAGTAGGACTATTGCAATGCTTGCACGTTTAATGAATTTACTACTACTTTATGGGTTCAATTGTCTTATATTTTTCATTTTTGAACCAACCTTGAGGAAACCACCGACTATTGAAGTGTTACCAACCCATATTTACATTATTAAACTAAACAAAATGGGTTAGTAAGGGCATCCCACATTAAATAGAAGGCTAGCACACTAGTGAAGCAAAGTGGGTAGTCAGTGAGACAATTGTAAAAGCCATTGCAAGCACTTGTTATTTTGCAGAGAATCTAAAGCAATGGAAACTACCATTACAAAATTTTCAAAAAATTGATGGAATTTCAAGAGAGAGTAACTTCTTAATCATATTTTTAGTTACTATTAAATAGGTTTCTTAACTTCAAGGGATGAATCTAATATATTATCAAGTAATTACACAAAATCAATCCATAGTGTTACATCTTGACGTCAAGGGACTAGAGAGTCCACAACACCAACATTTCAACGTCATGTGGGGCTAAGCGAGAAGAGACGAGAATGTCACCCTAAGATTAAAGCCCCAAACAAGAAGACGCATTGAACTCCAAGCTAAATCTCCTCTAACCTACATTCCAAGCGTGAGTAATTTCACCTTGTATTTTACTTTTTAACAATATTTGATTTTTATGTGATTTATAATTTTATTGCTTTTATGTAGGAATTTATACATTTGAAATAAAAAAATTAAATCTACTAAAAAAACGCAAACAATAAATTAAAAAAGAAAAGTCTTTTGTTTTTGTATTTATTTCAGCAAAAAGTAACTAAAACAAAACTTAATGAAAAGGTAAAGGGAAGTTAGTACTAAAGGGATTAGTTAAAAGAAGAATTTGTTAAACTATAAAATAATTCATTAACTGCTAAAATTATTTATAAACAATATAATGATTTTTGTATTTATTTCAACAAAAAGTAACTAAAACAAAACTTAATGAAAAGGTAAAGGGAAGTTAGTGCTAAAAGGGTTAGTTAAAAGAGGAATTTGTTAAACAATAAAATAATTCATTAACTGCTAAAATTATTTATAAACAATATAATGATTAGACATTCTATTTTCCTTTAAGTTAAAATAAGATAGGCCACAAAAGAAACTAAACAAACTGATAAAGAAAGATACAAAACTTATATTAAAAATAAAATAACATGAGAGGAGCTTATGTGCATCATGTTACAGTGTCATAGTTAATTATTTTTTAGAATGTATTTTCTATTTTTATTTTGAATTTAAAGTGTTGGATTAATAGAGATGGAGAAAGTCAAGATTTGATAGAAAAGAAATAAGAAACAAATTTAAAGCGTAAGGATTTTGATCTTGAATGAAAATTTATCTTCATAAAATTCATGGAGTTCCGAAATTTACAATTTTTTGCGTAGATTTGGGCCAGGTATTTAGTCTTTAGCCATCCTAAAACACGGTTACAATAGAAAGACTAAGAGCAAAAGAAAGAAAAGAGTTGAACCAAAGTGGAATGGAGTGATGGTGGTGATAACACAAAGCGAAGACCTCAATATCAGAAACTGATTAGCGCTGAAATAAAATCATGCTTAAATACAACAAACTGACAAGAAGGCATCTCACCTTATATAAAACCAACAAACCTCATCCTCGCTTTGTCCATTGGATGCTTCGCAAGACCCCCTGTTGTCAACAATCATGTTAATCCCTACTGAAAGAGAGGATGAATGATAAATTTAAAAGAAAAACCTCACTGCTCCAAGCATACCTCCAGGGATGATTTTAGGGGCTAAATTTCGCTCATGGGCTAATTTTCCATGGTTTTTCAAAAAACGAGATTCGCTATTTTAAAAATGATTCACCCAAATTCTATAGAATAAAATTATTTTACTTTAAAAATCACCAAAACTTTATAAAAAACTATATAAAATCCTTAAAAATTTGAATATTTTTACAAAAATATCGCCAATCATTTATAGTTGGCATATGAAGGATTAGTGAGACTCACCAAAATTTCTACATTTAAAAATAAATTTCCATCCTTAAAATCATCCTCATCTTCATCCTCTAAAATTTCCTCATCCTTCTCACTGGCAGCTACTGACTTTATACTACTTGATGGGTGGTTCAAGAAGTTGGAGTAGTTTCTAGTTTGACGGGTTGATTATAACCAACTCCAATTCGTCCATACGAAACAAAATTAGTTTAGAGATCTCGTTACCATCCAAGTGTCGAATTTCTGTTTATATTTAGGATGAATCGTGGCTTAATTACTTTCTTCAGAAATCCATGACGTTGCCTCAACATGCAGTTTGACAAGTGTGGAATCAACACTTCATAGGTGCACAATAAAAGTTCTGGAGGGCGATATCAAAGTATTATACATGATTCGACAAAATAATTTCTTTGGTAGCGATCATGCCTTTATACAAGTTTGTAAATACCTCGTCAAGAGGATTATCCTTTTCTCTTCACAAATGGTCAACTTGTGCTCGAAACTCCCACATATTTGTGCCTTGGTCCATTTACTCTCACGTCACACATATTCTTGATACATAGGTTCATGGATATCGACTGGATCAGGGTTGGAATTTCAAATTTATTTTACTCGTCAAGTGAAATTTTGATGATGGTTATTTGTTTTTCATGCCCGTCATTTTAGTTTTACCCCAAATTCATAAGTGTCAAATTGTCTATCAGTGAATGGATATTCACTTAACTATTAACACTTTATGTGAACTAGGACTATGGACTAATTAAATTTCAAGGATTCAGAGTCTGAAACTAATTAAATTTTGTTTATTGTTATATTTAATCCTCCAACAAACCTTTGACCAACCCCTCTTCAGTGTGATGCCTAGATAGGTGACACATTATAGTAAACTAAGCACCTAGAAATTATGACGGGTCGAGATTTTTTATACCGGTAAATTTTGATGTGTAAATTTTGTATCCACGTGTCAAATACGTCTAAAAACAAAAAAAAACATCCTGTGAAACGTCAAATTCCAGGCCTGGACTAGATTTTAAATGTTTAACTCATGACAATATCATCATCCTCATTCTCATGGCAATATCATCATCCTCATGGTTTCCAGTTTAATGGAAGAACGCTGTATATATCTCAGGCACAAAATAATTATTCTCCTTAATTGCGGGAGCAACAAACAATCTCTAGAGTGCATACACCAATCTTTGGCGGTCAAGATGCGAACATATGTCAAATGTTTCGTGGTAGCATCTTTCCTTAATAAGCCAAATCTTCCTCGAAACATGAAAGGGTTATGGATGTGATCAAGCTCTATCTCATTTCTGTCGCATGAAATGGTGCCCAGGTTTCTTCATATGCCCTCGATTTTGTCCTTAGTGTATTTTTTTCCTTTTTGACTACTCTCCTCTCAGGAGAATATTCAAATTTAATTTTAAATGGCCACCAATTCTTGTGTATATATTATCTTCTCTTATAATCCTTTGCCAATTGTATGAAAGACACGTTCCTAAAAAAAAATCCATCACCGAAGTCATGGAAGTAATAACCCTTTTACGTTTCCATGCAAAGAGTCTTTAAAAACCATATAGATGTGATGATCTTACTTTTTCTTAGGATATGACCTGAAGATAATGTTAAGGTGATAATCCAAAAAGATAGTATAATCCTTATATATCACATTTTAAATATTTGAAAAAGGGACTTATGTCATATCTCTAATATGACATGGCCTTAGTAGGTTTTGACAACTTATTCACTTTATCTTTATTAATGGCTATATAGAATAATATTTCGAAAAGTGAGGAAGGCCATGAAAAGTAATATGTTTGATAAGAAATGAAATGATTTTAAGTTATAACATAATATTCACTTATTCTCTTATCGAGTAAGTTATATACTGATTCTTTTATCGAGTAAGTTATATACTGATTCTTTTATCGAAGGTTAAGGTAAGTTATATAGGAATAAAAAGTGATAATAGGGTCTTTTGACATACAATGCTATCGATGTAAATAATGTGTGGAGTGAAAAAAAGAGATATGCTTAGAAATAAGTCGAGTGTCACAATAAATTTACTAAGAACATTGTGCTAATATTTAACGAAAATAAGAGAAACTTTGCGCAAGCAGTATGATTCGAGAGGGAGCTTGGCAACACTTTGTCGGCTAAGTATTGTTGACAGAAATATTCATCAACATTACACTCATCCTTCAAAGTCTAACCCCTTATACACTATTACCATTGCATTGAGAGAACGATCCACTTGGTCCAATTTAGTTGTAGTCCTCATCAAGCACATGCTACCATCCTTAACCATGGCATCTTTCTCAACCAACCTCAAATTCTTTGGAAAAATCACCCACATGAGAAACTAACATGACCGTGTTATGGAGTAAATCACATGACTGTGTTAAGGAGTAAATCTATGACATATCCATACAAGTCACTCAGATCTTTTCCCATTCCTACCAAGAATTCATTCACCTCATCATGCATTTCCTTTGTAATAATAAACATATTCTTCTTGATCTGAAACTAACTGCATTCTTCCAACTGATCTTTTGAGTTAACGAAGTCTCAACTAAGTAATTTACTACAGATCTTCTCCAATTAGCCTAACTAGCGATCTAAGTCTTTGTCCTCAGGTGTTGGAGCGACTGCCACGATTTTTCATTATTTGGCCATGGAGAGGCATAACTCCATCCCATCAAAACACATAATGCTTTATACAATCCCAAGTGTTCTCATTACAGCCTGGGATTTGGGGCATTGTGTGCATGCATAAAAGGGCTATGAGTATCTGTAAAATCTTTGGATTGACTGCAAAACACAATTGGTATAACTTCAACAGATGTCAAATATTAATTGAGCTAAAATTTGAAGAACATTAGATAGAAAATTCTAATTGTAACTCCTTGTACCAAAAGCTAAGATTACTTTGAGATTACCCATTCTTGAAATATGAGGCATGCCAATGAAAATGACTCAACTATGATGTGTATTAGAGTGGATTTAAATTAAATTTGTAATAATTCATGAACTAAGTCTTTTGCAAGTTGAAAACATGGTGTTAGAAAAACCAGGGCTGAAACAACAGGTTAGCTTAGCAATAAAAAAATATATGCTTTCAAAAGTTTAGACACTAAATATGTGACATAGACTTAACCCAAAGCCAACATAGCATAATTAAAACTTAAACATAAATACATAACCCATATAGCTTAATCAAACTAAAGCATGACATACAACATACATCCATATAGATAGCATGGGTGTGAAGCACTTTATACAGCTCATATAAATGAGAGAAATCGGTCCTAGTTACATCTTTCCTTCCCTGTTAGTGTCAATTCCTCAAATGTAAATCCACCTCTATTATACATCCCAACAAAACACTTCAAAGTTTCATCCATATAAATTTAGTTGATATGTTTAATAGGTTAAATTAAAGAAAGCATTGAGCTAACCATGGTCAAACTATACTCTGCTTTGTCAAAACAAAGTAATCTGATTATTGCATACAACTTCAAGTTATAAAGAATGCTTAATATTTCAAACATGTTATATATGTAACCTATAGAAATTGAAGGGTCAAATACAACCTCCTTTTCACATACTTGTTAACTAGTAAAATGTCTATTTCTTATGAATGAGTCAATTATAGAATTAGGCAACCTAAAAAGTGACTCAAAATGCATAGAATGGGTGATTAATGAAAAGTTGTTGGATGTACTAGATCAAGGCCATTACAAATGATAGGTTGCATGAAAAAACTATCTTTGCTTCAGACTTCATCAATAACCCTTACAAGTACAAATCACTTCGTTAATATGATGGAAGCAAACTACATCCCTCAGTGATGTCTCAATGAATCACTTTTGGAGATCAATTTCATAATCCAAAGAGGCCTGGATAATGTACTAATAAGAATGGTAGAAATAGTCATCTTCTACTTTAGTAGAAAAGAATATGCTATTTTTTCTCATTGTTCTACATCATGAAACACATAATTTGTATGAGGCATGTATCCTTCCTCCATTTTGATCCTAATACAATCTCCTAGTTTTGTATCTATGTTATGTCGGTGGGTGTGTTGTCTCCTACAAGAAATGCATGCACACTATTCTTGACATCAATCCAAATGCATCTAGGTGTATTTTATGTCCCCTTTTCTTTCATTATTAATCTCACCTTTTCTACATCATCCCAGCTGCCTACTCTTCCATAAATGTTTTAAAATGTCACATATGTTGTTGTATTGTTTGGTTCAAACAAAACAAGTTGTTCTATAGCATGTTTACCAAGTTATACATCTCCATGTATTATAAAAACACCAAGCAAGGAACTACATACAACAACATCAGGTTCAATTGGCACGTGTTTAATAAATTTCTTTTCCTCATCAAGAAACCCAACATGGACAAGAATATCAACCATACAGGCATAGTGAACGACTCTTGGTGTGATGCAATATTGATTTTTGGCCCACTAGATGCTATATTTGGAAGCAACACAAAACACATCAAGGCAATCCATTGCATTTTGTCATGATTACTAGTCCTCGGTAGTGGTCAAGAAAGAGTTTTTTGTGAAGTGGCCATTGATAAGTAGGCCCTTCATACCTGAAAAGAAGAATTCCCCAAATGTGATCCATAGTCACTCAATAGTTAAGAAGATAGCATTCATTGTCCAGAACATGGAGTGTTGGAGCTAATAGACATCCTTGTTGAATGGATCAAAACAACCCTATCTCCTCATACTTGCGCCTATTTATAGATAGCCATGATGGAAATTAGTAAAGAGGGTGTCTACACTATTGATTATTGTTGGAATAAACCAAAGGTCCTTACCATGGCCACAATGAAGGGCCACTCAACCCAATCATAGGATTTTTCAAAGTCAATTCCATGCCTTAAAACATTGTATTGTATCTACACACATGGTCTAGTCTTGTCTTTTTTTTTATGATTTTTGAAGTTTGAACAATGTTTAATGTACAAACTGTTGGCATATGTGAAATCCAGATTCATGAGTGCATTATACAATTTGCTTGATGGATCAGCTGATAATGCTAAGTTTGAGGATGAATGTTGAGCAATCATTGGAACACAGTTATATATGTTGTTTGCTTTGGATAAATTGATTGTCAAACTTGTAAAGCAGGTGTAGTTGGGATAACATATTGTTTGGCATGATTCTTAATCTTAAACCCTATCAGAAGTTGAAGTATTTCCATTGCTAACTTAAGTATTTTGGTTGTAGCTGCAAATAATTGCATCAAATGATATAGCAAACAAGTCGTTTCAGTTAGAATTGTATGAGAGATCAAGATCACCTTCAAGGTTTACTGATGCAATTTACCATGTGAATGCTTGCACGTTACTACATGGTGAAAATATTTATCGGTTTGAATTTGTAAGTTTTTTCAACTAGTCTGTAGTATTAAAGTCAATATTGCTAACTTTTAGTGGAACTCTCTGCTTTGTGATCCAATATATTTATGAGAATGGCATACATGTTTGTACTTGTGTCATTTAAGCTATTAATTGTTATTTTATTTCTTTGCAGTCATCTAATCTTCATTACTTGAAAATTCAACTAATGGAAGGGCTCAAGAAGCTTGAAGTCATTCCTAATGCATTGGAACCTACCTTTTCAAGTTATTTGTATAATGAATTTCTTGCAAAAAATAATTGCATGAAGAAAAGGAACCAACTCTTCCTTTCAAGGTGTTGTGTCTCTTTCTATATTTATAAAATTAATTTCTATTTAAGTATGCTTCATATCTGCTACTTGTTGTTTTTTAGAGTAGATTCACAATAGATAATGGTGTATTTAAGAAACATTCCCAAGTATGCTAGTGGAAATGAAGTCATTATGATGCCTAAGGCGATGAAGAATGTTGGAATAGTGAATGGGCTTACACATAAAATATCATGCGACACATCTAAGGTTTGCAAAGTGAATTTGATGCCACTAAAGAAGTTTATTAAGGAGAATTTTTTGTTATATTGAGTTTGCATTAGACAAACCCAAGAAAGTTTCATTAAATTTTTGGTCAAGTTTCTTGCCAATATACTCATGCATGTAAAAAAGGCTTCATATGTTTTGGACACATAGGATTTCATGTTTCACAAGAAGAAAAAAGTATTTGCAGAGCCATCCAGAAGTTCCAATATGATATCTTCTTGTTATCCTGACAAAAGGTCGTCTTCATTTCATAGATGGATTGAATCAATAATCTGGTAACGTTCTAACCACTTTATCCTTTTTTATTATGTCTCATTAGTATATCCTTGAAAATCTACAGAATTATTTGCATTTAAAAGGCTTCCAATATTTCTAGTGGTTCATTATCTGTTCTCTACATAGTATTTATAAACATGGAATTTTGACATTTGAGATTAAATGTGGTGTTGTCCAATGGCTTAGGAAATTTGTGTATTGATATGGAAATTATGATTCTAATTTTTTTGTGCTTTTTTTAGAAAATCTATCTTCATTGTTTGTTCCTCGATGAAGGATTTTGATTGTTTTCATATGTTGTAGTGATGTTTTCCTACTTCCAATGCAGAGACTGTAATAATAGGTGTGGTGCTACTGAAGTCAATGGTGAAAAATCATGATTAACTCCTTTAGTCATTTTTTTGTACCTATGTATCCAAACAACAACAATATCCAGAATATATGATCACCCCTAGATGAACACCAAATTTTTCTAATGCAGATGATCTTATGAAGAATGAACCTCAACTAAAACAAAAGGGATTTGGCCAAGATCTTGTAGGAAACATTGAGTAGAGTAATACTCCACTAATTATTGATTATCCCAAGAACCAAAACTTTGATGTAAATCAAATAAGATCCTAGTTAATTCCTCCCCTAGGGAGCACTAGCATAGAGATTCCTTATAGACACAAAGAAGATCAGGGCTAATGAAATCTAGAGGAGCCTTGTACAATTTGCATGGAAAACCATCAAGCCCATGCCATTTTCCATCTCAAGAAAGACCATGGCTACCTCATCCAAATTTAATGCCAGTTCATAAGCCTACAGTCCTCATCACACATTTTTTTTTTAAAACCTACAGTCCTCGTCACTATAGCGATGAAAAAGCATCACAAATACAAGATTATCGTCGCAACAAATGCTTATCATTTTTTTTTCCATGTTCTAATGTCATTATAGAGACAAAGGTTTTTTGCTATATCGTTTGTATTTCGTCGTAATATGGACGTTTCTTTATCCCAAACATAGCATTTTTGTGGCAAGAAATATTTTTCATTTGTGTTTTGCGATGTGTTGGCATCTCTATAGCAACGAATGTTTGTTGCAATATAGACGTATAATAGAAAAGATTGTTGATATGACACCGAATTGCAGTAATTTTTATTTTTTATTTTTCAGGAACACAAACAAATGGCACGTGGCAACCATTTTTCGTCGATATTGCCACGATGAGTTCTTCTTTGTTGATATAGTAACGAAAAAATATCCACGAAAAATAAAACCCAATTTCATGGCAAGTGCAACAAATAAGGGTCACAATAGCAAGGAAAAAGCGTGGCAAATTTGGTCATATTTAGTAGTGCCCCTCATGCCTACAATAGTGTCCTTGATCTAAATCTTTGTAATTGTACATATAGGATAGTGAGTCATTGACACTAATTGTTAATGTAATATACATATAGGCTAGTGAGCCGATAGCACCTAGTTTTGGTGTTGGCACACCGGGGGTAAGTGCGTGGAGATTTGTTATCAAGACAGGTGGCACACATGTCATAGTGTTTCACGCACCTAGATAAGTACGCATATTGCATCATGTTGCATGCACTTGGGTAAGTGCGCGGTAATGAACTAGAAGTGCGTAGATTTGAGTTATATATATGTATGGCTAGATATGTATTGAGGCTGAAGAGCCTGTGTGAGTATGATGCTGGTGAGCCGGGATGAAAATAGGCCAGTGCACCTATCCATGTAATTATACTCAATTATTAATATAATATTGCATCATTGCACGCAGACTGACTCAAAAAAAATGAAATGGGGGGATGAGCTCCACCGGAAAAGGGAAAAGGGGGTGAGATTAAGTCTTGGGGAATATTTTATAATATTTTTGGAAAAGTCTAATGTTGGATAGTTATTTTATCCTAAGTTCCCAAGGGTAGGGAAAGGGTCATCAACTAGCTTAAAACTACTTCTAGAGGTGATACGTGTCAAGTGGAAGGAAAGCAATATATATTGTTGGCCTTAGTGTATTTTGGGGGATTATGCATTATTTGTGGGAAACGTTGTTTTGTTGGAGTCTCTCGTGAGCAGAAAGGGGTCAGACTGTATGGAAAATCCGATTATTACCTTATCTGCAATGAGAAGATTGTAAGGAGTTGCAGGGTTGTAACCCATGTTTTGGCTGTTGAGGAGGTGGGTTGCTAGGCCCATGAGAAATCTCTCTGGGTGAGAGATTGGATGTTGAGAAAACAGGCTGTTAGGCTTGTGAGCATACTCTTCGATTGAGATTTTTGCTGAGAATTGTTCCTTGGTGCGTTGAGCACTAGTCGAAGGGCTCAAATACCTATTATTCAACCTATTGTCGGTAACCCTAGAAGGGAAGTGGGGCAATCGAGGGACTAGTGAGAAGAGAATGGGCACACTTCCTTGGGTGTGATAGGTGCATGAGGAATGAGGAATTGTAGGCTAGTTGCAACAATGGGCACTTAGGATAGAGAAATTCTTTGAAGTATCATACCTTAGCTTGTCCCTAGGAAACCCTTTACCCTAGTGGAGTTCGATCCCCAACGCGGGGGTTACATGTTGCTGAAAGATTATATGCAACCGATTCTATGGCTAGGAGGAATGTCTGAGTTATGCACACAGTTGGTGACTTTCATAAAATACAAGTGTTCCTTATGTGCTTGTCTTGTTATTGTGTGCATATTTATCTATGCTTGATATGGGTCAATTCTTGTATGTTGTCACATATAAGTAATTGTTGTTATTTTGTTTAATGTTTCTTAGGTATGTAAGTGTGGTGTTGTTATTCAGTATTGTAGTCATGCATAAGTATGACAATTATTGTTAGTTTTTCTTGTTAATTTAACCTTGTGATTTTGGTTATGAGTCTTCATGAAGAGGATTAAATGGTTGGGTGCACATGAAAGTAGCCTATGTGCACAGGACATTAAAACTTATGTGTGTGAGCACGTAGGAATTTAGACCTATCACACGAGGAAATCAGAATTGGCGTGTGACACCAAGGTGGTTATGCACATTGTTGTGAAGTGTGATCAATGTGTTGATGAGTGCAGTTGTTTTAGTTACTTATGTTGCTTAAAGTTATGTTAAAAGGAGAAAGTTTCTTCCATAGTGATTTCCTAATATAATATGTATTTTAAATCTTACACTTGAAGATATATTCATTTTTTCTAATCCAAAAGGAAAACCATGGTAAGAGGGAGAGACTAGGGAATAGAGTTAATAGATTTGTGATCTACTTGGGATTATAAAGAACTATATAAAGTGTCTCCCTTATAGTCACCTTTTCCCTTTGATAATTGCTTGAGAACACTCCATGCCTTTTGAACATTTTGGTAGCATAAGAAGATATGTGAAATTATTTCTAAATGTTCATTGCAAAGAACACATGTACTAGGGATTTTCTAGTTCTTCTTTTGATGGATGTTCCTTGTAAGTATATTGTTTCTTAAAACCAATTGACACAAGCCTTTGCATTTGGAGGACATACCATTTTCCAGATATATTTCCACCACTATTGTTTTTGTAATACCACTTAGGAAATAAAAGATACTTCAACATGCCTTTACATTATGTTGATTATGGAGTATTATATAATGTGTTTCCCTTCAACTCACCTTTGACCTAATTACTTGAGAGAACTACATATGTCTTGAAAAATGTGACAATGTAGGAAGATATCTAAAAAAACGTTGGGTGTTCCTCTACCAAGACTCTGTGAGGTCTGGTTTTGTAATTTGTCCCATGTAACCACATTATTTCTTAAAACCAACCACATAAAATCCTTCATTTTTTGACAAACCAACATTTCCAAAGAGATTGTCATTTCCATTTCTTTCCTTCTATCACTTGGAAAGAAAATATACCTGATAGACCACCTCCACATTGTAAAATATTGGAGGAAGTGTGAGCTTCCCAACATAGTGAATCCTTTCCCTTGCCTTACTTAATCATAGCGTGCATAAAGAGGGAACTGTATGTAGACCATTCGTTTTCCATAGATTCCTTGAGAATCAAGTCCTATTTTCTTCCCCAGCCATACTATCCTTGTTTTATTATATAGATCTACCAAATAAAAGAAATCCTCCCATGAAGCTTGTTCGCAAAAATCTTGACAATTTCAAGCCTAATTGAGCTATAAATCATGGATTGGTGCTGACATGCACATATTTTCCATTCTATAAATACATTTTATGTGGTTTTCAACCAAATAAAAAACCTTTGTTAAAGTCTTCCAAAGTATAGATCCTCCTTAAATGGCTTTATATGAACAAGGCTTATCAGCTCGACGACCAGCTAGTGAGGGGATCCAGCCCAACAACTAGAACGAGGTCCGCAGATTCTCATCCCAACAACAACAAGCGCAAATAGGAGGAAGACAACCCGGCCATGAGCAGCACGAGGTCCCGGTTCAAAGAGAATACGCCCACTTTCTTAGTAGGTGATTATGAGCCGGCTTTATATGAACATGATGCAATTAACTAAATATTTATTAATCAAGTTTTTCTACCAAAGTCCTTCCTTGTTGACTAATCCTTAATCCACCACCCCTTTTTGTGCTAAAGATTTGGAAAATAAGGATTTGTTTTTTATACTCCAACCACTTAAAGGATTTTGGCGTTTAGAGACCTTTCTAATTGACCAAGAATACCTCTCCACATCATATATTTTCTAACCTCTATTAGACTATCTATTATTGTCTGACCTCTTATAACTCTTGTCATTTCCTTGAATTTATCTTCATTTTCCTTGACTTTGAATAAGCTTTGTTTGTAAATTTCAAATGTAACAATGTCTCCTTTCTTATTCCAACAAGTGGCTAAACCCATTTGCATTAAATTATCAAAATTATTTGTAAAACGTTTGACATTTTTTAACCACAATGCATTTTTTTTGAGCTTGTTGGATCAAATTACTTTTTGCAAAAACCTTTTCTGTTTCCATCACAATTGAGATTCGGTATTTTATTCCTTTACTTATTAATTCCTCCTTAGATTTGGGATTAAGAAATTTTATGATCTCGTTGCTTCATTTTCCAATGAGGCGTTTTATCCAATCAACTTGAAGTAATCCCACATATTCGTAATTTATGTTATAATTTGATCCTAAATGATATGTCTTTCCCCAATCAAATATGGTCTTCCAACAAATTTAGCCTGTAGTTATTCCACATCTTTCTGCAATTTATCTTTAACCTTCTGATATTGTGTAATGACTTTATCTTTATCACTCAATTGTTCTTTAAAGATTTTGATTTCATCATTTTGTTTAAACATTGATCTTTTAAGTTTTTCAACCACTATCTCCTTTAAATTTAAATCTGATAAGGTTTTGGCTAATTCTTCAGATGGGTTTATTGGTCTTGAAGGATGAGAAGGAACAGGCTCTTTCTTCAAGAATTCAATTTTTTATTTATAAATATCCATATGGTCTTTCATTTGTACCATTTGTCTCAGTAACTGATATTTTTCTTGTTGCATCACCTGTAGTTCAGGTGTTTGAACATGACCAATTCCTGGTATATTGATATTTTTCTTCAGGTGTCTAAATTGAAGTATCTTTGGTCTTAATGAGGGTTTGTATAGATTCAACATCTTATGGGTTTTCTCCCAGTCCAATTATCCAATGCTCAAGCTCCCCATTCCTCATTTGTTTGGTTCTATTTGCTAATTTTTCTTGTTTATACTAGTTATGAATATTATCATTCATGGTTTGTAACATTTTCATCCCAAGAGAAAATTGCATAACATCTATTTGGACTATTTCTCTAGTCTATCTATGAAAATCCATCTTGTCCACAAAATTAATTGCATCTAGATCAAATAAGAATTTGGAAACCTTCTAATTTTTAGTAGCTTCAATGACCTGACCCTTTGGTTCTAACACAACAATATTCAACTTCCATTTCTCATAGTCGAGAGAAGATATTAACCTAGTTTGAGATGATCAATATCAACAAATGTGAGGATAAGTGTCGTGCTTGATTTTAAATTATTTAACTAAGAGAAAATAATTGTATACCCTGATTGATTTGCTTCCATAACTTGTTTTCCATCCTAAGTTCCCAAACTTTGAATGTTTGTTGGTGGAAGAAATTATATTGTAACTGCAACATTGTTTGTTCATGATTATGCTACACTTTGTGTTGTTTGGCTCTTCTCTTATGGTTGTTCTTCTATTTTTTGTTTTTTATTTGATTAGATTTCATCTAACTCTAAAATTGTTGGAGAATATTATGAACAAGTTATCTTGTTGATCTTCTCATGTTGTTGTGGAGTTTCAATCATGGATGAATATGATGGTTGAACATAATCTTGTATTTGAATATGTCATATTCTTTTCACATCCTCCTAGATCTCTTAATTAGCTAATAGCTCCAATGGAGGTTTTGATTGATGACCATATGGAGTTATCCTCAAATCTATTATTTTAGTAGTGATGATAAAATGAGGATCATAGGTCCACATTTGTCCTTATTGAAAACCCATTTTTTGGAGAAGATTCTCTACAATCTGCAAAGTTGTTCTAGTACTTACAATAAATGGTCTTACTTCCCTTTTCAACTTAAAATTCACCTTTGTTTCTTGGAAGAAAAATGGATATAATCAGAATCAATCTTTGACTTATATATTCTAAAACAAAGATTCTGATTGTTAAAAATTTAGGTAATGGGAAAGATTGGACCTTAGCACTGTAAATTCTGATCTTTGTGTGATCTTGAAATAAATACCAATCTCCCACTTTAGTATCAGGAGTTAGTTGTAACCGTTTCTTACACTCAAGGAGCATTCTAGGAGGAAATTCTTCATGAATAATAGTGTAATCCATAGACATAACTGGTTAATAAACTCAACTAACCCTACATTTTGAGTTATCCTTCTAATTAAATAATTCCAATGAATGACTGAGTAAGGGTTACCCATATCATCTTCAATTTTAAATTCAAATTGTTAAAATTTAGCAACCTGAAAATAGAGGAAGAAATGCACAAAAAGAACTAGTATCAACAATATATGTTGGCTTGAAATTATTATAATTAATAATGAATAGTTTCATCTAGATATTAGGAATAACTGCATTTAATCAAAGGTTTAATAGTAAAAGTACAAATGTATGGCATAAGTCCTAAGATTTTCTCGTCAACAACTTTGTCATCATCATAACCTAAGATTGCACTTATCATCATTATAACCTGCGTATCAATCTCAAAGAATATACTATTTTGATAAATATGATTGAAGCAAAGTAGCTTTATCTTGGGAACTTAATTCTTGAAAGTATGAAGCTAACGCTTTTTTTAAATTAATGAAATAAAGCTTTTCGGGGTCCCATAGTGGTTTTAAAAACCATATGGGGATCAAAATCTTTCCTTTGCTAACACGTGGTGAAACTGAAAACCATGGTTTTCAGTTTTGGACCCCTTATTAAATGTCGTGTATGTTTTGGGGGAGAAACTCAATAAGAATCATCGATTCATATCTGTTTGTGCCCGATCACAAAACTGCACACAAAAATATTTATTAAATAAAACATAACTTACAAACAACTAATCTAATATAGTTTAATAAATTGAAGTTCAAATTTACACTATTTAATAAAAATCACCTAATCTATACTACCAACTATATTAAAATTCATTTTTTTTAATAATATTAAAACAAATTAATTGATTTAGATTTTTTCAAAAGCACCTCTAAGTATGTTAGATACAATTATAGAGAATATCAAGGTTATTGAACTTATGATCTCATAACCTTTTTTCCTTGTATATGGATCCTTAATTAAAACACCACACTTGAATGGTCGACAAAGTGCCCATGTCATTAGTTATTTATTCAGGTGTATGGATTGTTGATATTTGGAAAGGGTTTCAACAACATTATTCATTATCACATGTATTATAGTGACCAAATATTTTTCATCATGTCATTAGTTATTTATTCAGGTGTATGGATTGTTACAGTTACCAAATATTTTTCATCATGTCATTAGTTATTTATTCAGGTGTATGGATTGTTGATATTTGGAAAGGGTTTCAATAACTTTATTCATTGTCACATGTATTACAGTTACCAAATATTCTTCATCATGCACACTTAAGTACAAGAAACATGAGTAATAATAATGGAAACTATGAAACCATTGACATGATATCTTGGGCCATTTGAAATCACAATACAAATTTGTGAATGGCTTCACCATGATAACAAATGTCTACAACATGATAATAAATTTATACACATGAATCAACTTGTTGTGGTAAATTGGTCTAAATGGATTTTCCATCATAACAATTGTCTTTGTTGTTGTTAATGAATGTTGTAGCCTATTTTTACTATATGGTTCTATAATTATTATCTTTATATCATGTGCATGTTAGTGTTGTAAATATCATTTTACAATAGCATGTGAATTTCAAGGCCCTCCCAAGACAGGAAAGTATATCACTTCAACAACCATTGTAAACCTTTAACCATTTAGCCAAGTAGGGTCTAGGCTAGGTAACAAGCAATTTTTTTTTTCTCTTTGATAGTCTGAAATAACTATTTCAATCTTTCTTTATTAGTTCTTATGTACTATAACTTCATCTCCTCTTGAATTGATCCTCCATCTCCCTAATGACTTCAATTTTCATGATCATTATTTTCAACTCTAAATTTGTTTCCAGTATTATCCTAGTTGAATCATGGACTTGGTACTCTATGACCCTTTTCTTTTCTAGTAGCTTAGTAGCTTCCCCATTTTTTTTCGACATTTTTGTTCCTTTTATTTTACTTCCCCAATATTATTCACTTGACTTCTAATACTTAACCATTCCTCAAAGATTGAAATATGCATCTCTTGAAAAAACATCCTATGCATTATTGAAGGACCAAGAATTTACACCAAATTTGATAGGGAAAAAAAAGATGGAAAGTAAAGTTGATATGTAAACTTTCATGGATATTCAACTATGGATATTCAACTAGAACAGTTTGTCACAACAAATATGATAAACAAAAACTAAAATCTACACTATGAAGGTTAAATTCCTTCAGATTCCATAATATTTAGTTACTATTTTTCTGCTTATGCATGAAATAGATAAAATGCGAAAAATAGAGAACAATAAAGTACAATCACACCCCATCCACAAGATAACACAAAATTTTTCTTTAGGAAATCCTACGGGAGAAAACCTAGCTAGAAAGTGAGGTTTCTCTGCTCTCTTTTTTCTGGTATGGAAATAACACAAGCACAAAGGAGAAGGCACTCTCTATGGAGTTACTCGAGACATGTGGCATGTTAGGCCACTATAGAACAATAACCCACTATGTTATGATATCTAATTTCCCACTCCCAATTGTTCTTCTCTTCTATGGAACAAAATACTATAACATAGAATGGAACCCCCTATCCTCCTAGTGGCCTGATATTTAACATAGCCTGATAGCCATCTATGGGTAGGTTTTTTACTTCCTCAACCCTCAATTGTGGTAGGGTTTTGAACCTTCTATACTATTTTCGAAATTCCTCATATGGCTAGCTCCATATTCATGAGTAATGGGGGATGACATGGCATCCTCTCGTACCATGGTGGTCAACACGATAGGTCAACTTGTAGAAGGCATATGTTTTTCATACGAACTTTGATTGTCGCAGGGTCCACACTATTGGAAAGGTTTCAAAGTGCATAACATCGTTAAGGGGGTGTGCATAAGATTTCAACGCCAAAAGCCCAAAAAATGTCGTTTAATGCCTCAAAATGGCTCTAGAAGGTTCTGGACCCCAATTTTCCAAACTAGGACCTCCCACTAAAATGACCTTGAAAGCTAATTCCTCTAATGTTTTCCACTTTGAAAACATTGAATTAGATGGAAAATAATATAATAATCCAATTCAGACCAAAAGTAGTTATAATTTCCAAATGATAGGGAAATTAATGATGTGCAATTAGGATTACTAAAATAGTAATTCAAGGCTATATAAATTCACCTTTTCAAAATACATATCACTTCTTAGAAATCCAATGTCATTGTCTCCAATATCATAACAATTGTTTCATTCTTTGTCTTTTCTCTTTCTAGGAATTTGTGGAAGTTTTGGAGTTACTCGTGGTACATCAAACCTCATGATTCTTCTAGAAATTCCCATGATTTAGTATGATGCTTCTATAAATTCTTGTTGCTACAACTTGATTTAATAAGAGACAAATGCAAATTACTAGTGTTAAACTGTTTTTCTTTGTTTGGATTTCATTATTGGTGTTTTATTGCAAGACTGTAATTTTATCATAACACTTAGAA
>JZKD02S1320652.1:0-11756 GCA_000966675.3 Picea glauca | reverse complement strand
ACTCAATTATGCTAACTCCATCCTTGCACCATGTCACAATGTCACATTGACATCTCTCCTTTATATATAAGTCCGATGAGTGAGTTTAGGATCCCTTCCTAAAATCAACAATTAATTATAATATTTTATTCCTCTTTATGGGTGTGACACCCCATCACAAACCCACAAATCCCATCAAATTTCCCATGAGACCCTAGCCTCATTCCAGGGTTGATTTCATTGAAACAAAATGATAATATGGTGCCAACGAATATTCCCACATGCCTAACACCTTGGCCTCTTGTGGGAATACCTTCCAAAGCTACAAAAAACAACACTCCCTCTTAGCGAGGGAGGTATCCCATCCACCATCATCTAGATGTAGCTATGTCTCCTACTCTAGGAGTGACTCTACCTCCTTTACCACAGTTTCACTCCAATCCTCCTGACTGGCTTCTCCCTTTGTCATCGAAGCAGATCCTTCTCTTCAGTCCTCCTAACTAGATGCATCCTCGGTCACTAAAGAAAATCATTTTTTTCAATTTGTCTAATTGGTTTCTCTCTCTATGACTGAAGAAAATCATACTCTCTTGTCTTCTTAATCGTCTTCCTCCTTTATCACTGTAGAAAAACCTATTGAAACAAATGAATCCTCCATGAAGGGAATACAATTCGTAGAATCCTCCTACTTTTGTACTTCATGTCTAGCCTCCTCAACCCATGACACTTGTTTTTCATTCATGGAATATGCCTCTTTCCCACCTGAACCTGAGGGGGAAATCCCTTTCAATGTCTGAACCTCCCTATGATCCAACTGAATCTCTCTAATATCAGGATCCCAATGAGTCTGCATGCTCCCTTTATAACCTAACTCCCTCTGAGTCTACACAACCTTCGGTTCCATCTGCTCCCTCTCAAATTTTTGACCTCCTCTGAAGTCTAATATCCTATGAAGAGTCATGGGAGGTTTCTCCTCCCTATTGGATCCTGAGGGATGACTCCCTCTAAACGTTGGCTTCCTCTGAGCTATTACTAGTGGTGGGGCCACATACCTCACTACTAGTGGAGCCATCTTTTCCCTCTATGCTACTGGTGGGGCGACCTGCCTCACTACTGGTGGAGCCACCTCCTCCCTTTGTGCAATTGGTGGGGCCACCTGCCTCACCACTAGTGGAGCCAATTTCTCCTCCCCATCTATTTCTCTACTCCTATTGTCTACAACATGCATAGGATGGCCCCTCATCCTATATAGGTTTCCCTCCCTAACTCCAAGAATAACTATTGATCTGAAGCTATACCGTCTGGGAAAAAACAACACATGTCCCTTTTGAAAAAATATGTGGTAGTCCTCTCTCTCTCAATCTATGAGACTGAGAGAACACTCCTCCTGAATTCTGGCACCCATAACAGTAAAACCCTAACTGTTATCACTGAACAATTTTACATTGAAAATTATTGACTAAAATTACATGCAACATAAACACAAAAGATTAGAGATGAATCATCAACACATATGAGACACAAATTTTAGTTTTGTAACCTTGTTAACTTTAGAAATTATGAGGGAAAAACCATCCCTCCCGACCAATACGATATCACCAAATCTAAGGACAAACTTGTCCTCTTGGCTAATACAAATATCACCAAAATATGAGGACAACATTGTCCTCCAATAACCATACAAATCATAAATGAAACCTCAAGAAATATTTCAGAAATATCTTCTTCCCACAAATTTGTTACAGACCACCTATACGACCTGATGACATCACCTGTCATCCATGTACGAACATGCACCTACCTAAGAATATTTGTACAAATGTACACTATTGTTCCCAATGAAACCCATGTACGTACACAACTGTTCCCAATGCAACCCAAGTATGTACACGATTGTTTCGACCGAAACCTATGTACATGCACAAAATAATGTACGAACCCTTTCATATGACTTGCGCCACTTGTATAGTTTCTTCTTTTTGTGACTACCTCTCTCTCCCACAAGTGTGGTGTGATTTTCCTTGCCAAGAATAGAAAATAGAGAGTCCTCAACCCTAGGCCAGATTTTCCATCGTGCATAATTTCCCTTTGTTGAAACCACCAAGTCACCTAGCACAAGTGCAGACTCACTTATGCTAACTCCATCCTTGCACCATGTTATAATGTCACAATGACATCTCTCCTTTATATATAATTACAATGAGTGAGTTTAGGAGCCCTTCCTAAAATCAACAATTAATTAGAATATTTTATTCATCTTTGTGGGTGTGACACCCCATCAAAAACCCACAAATCACATCAACTTTTCGATGAGGCCCTAGCCTCATTCTGAAGCCAATTTCACTAAAACGAAAGGCTAATCTGGTGCCAACAAATATTCCCACATGCCTGACACCTTAGCCTATTGTGGGAATACCTCCCAAATCTACAACAAACAACAATAAGGACATGTTTTTCTCTAGATAGTTTTTGGTTCTTGTTCCTGATTGTAAAATTTTAATTTAATTTATGGATTTATTTATTTATGTACTTCCTTGCCACTAATTTCATGGCGCATACCTCTTTTCATAGGTCGATGAAAATTATTATCATGACCTAAAGAAAGTATCTCTTTTTAGGCTTAGCGCTACGCATAAAAGTCTACATGTGGCAAAGGATGGTGGAAATAAAAAAAAAGGGGGAAACAGGCTATTAGGAAATGAAGGAGACAATTGATTTAACTTTAAGAATGTTTTTCCTTGAATTCATACCTTGGAAATATTTTTCAATATTATGAGTTTTTCTTTGAGCATTCTTGGTACTCTAAAGAAGTGGTAAGTTGTTTTTAGTATGCCTTGTCTGATATTGAATAGATGACCAATTATAAATACTTTATTACATTGGTTAATGTGTCAAAATTTATCAAGTTAATTGAGTTTGAAAATTTGACATATTGGTATATTAGGAGGTGATAATTGAAGTTACAGGTGAACATAAGTGTAAACATGAATTGTATGATGGGTTTTCTTGTGTGGTTATTATTTGAAGTTCTAGGAAATTAGAATTAGAATCAAGGCCAATTTTAGGATTTAAGAAGACTTTATCAATATAAGGATTAACAAATAGGAAGTGAAAGGAAAGATCGATTGTTTATTATGATTTTCAAAGTTTGCAAGGCTAATCTTTCAAATTATGTGTGTAACAAGAAATGATAATATATTGAGGGATTATAATAGGAAATCATTAGTTTGTTTTGCATATTGAGTCATCTTGCAAATTGATTCATTATATTTCTTGTTCCACACTACCCCACTAAACTACAAAAATGTGCTAATTGATATTTATTTATTGAGGCAACTATGGAGAACTTAAACTTTCAAAGATTTTATTGTGCACTACATAAGAAAGGTATAGAAAAACAATATTTTCCCAAAGTTTGTCAAGAAAGTAAAGTAAAGTGTAAAGATCCTATGCCACTTATTAGGTTTAGTTTCAGTTTTGGTGAATATTAAAAATCTAGGAAAGGGAAAGAGTGTGTAAGCATAGTTCCAATATATGCCAAGCTTTGGGAAAATATTTATAAATTTGTGTATTTGGGATTCCTATATCAAAATGAGTACTTTCTAGTGCTCTATAAATTGAATCTTTATTGGACATATTGAAGTGTCTCTACATGTAAAAATCTACTTATAAATGTATTTTGCAGCTAAAAAAGAACATTTAGTATTGACGCTTTCTTCAGTGGGAAGTTTCCCGATGAATAAGAATGTTTTGTTCTTGGCACCCACACCGTCACTTTCTATCCTCACTTTCCATGGCCAACTCTATGAGTTGTTGAAAATGGGGGGGAATTGAAGTAAGTGATAGATTCCATTCTGATAATTGGCTTCCTTACTATACAGTTGCTCAAGATGTTCTAAGGAGTTGCATGGATGAATATTTCTCTATTCAATCTATCCATAAGCGGATATATTTTGGATATTGGTCTGGTTGAGTTTTCTCCTATTGTTAGGATATTTAGAAACTTAGGAGTTAGTTAATATGTACTTGGTCTAATGTGTCGTTAGGTAAAAGTGTGTTTCTTAGTGTGTTTCTTTAGTATGCATTAGTATGCATTTGTAATTAGGAAATATGATGGTCACGATATGTTCTTGACATAGAGTGATCTGACGGTTCATATTCTCCTTGATCTTAACGGCTACATTGATCTATAGCTTAACATTCGATTGGTCCATGATCTCTATTTAAAGAAAATGGAGGGCCATTTGCCGATGATCGATTATGAGAAACTCTCTTGTAAAATCTCTCTGTAATCTTTTTCTTTTGCATTAATAAACTTCTCCAAGTGGTCACGTTGGATGGGGCCGTGGATGTTTCCTCGTAGGGGTTTTACCACGTCAAAACATCGATGTGTTGATATATGATCTAGTTGTGTGAGTGGTTACTAAAGGTGTCCATCCTTTGTTGGAATAACTGTGTTGTCGAATATGGTATTAGAGCCTGTTTGAAGACCCGCTCCTATTGTAGATCAAGATCGTCAACCCGAGTCACCTCATCTGTGTTTTCTTCCATTTATGCACATTTATAGGCTGAGATGATTGTTCCATTGCGTTTGGAGCACTCATTTCATTCAGGAACACTTTTCATTTCACTCAAAAAGGTTTTCATTTTCCCAAGATACAACCATTTCAGCTAGATCTAGAGGTATAAAGCTTGAATACACCATTTTTTATTTTTCGCAGAGTATTATTTCGGTTTTATATTATTTGTTTCTAGGTTGTTACTTTTTTAAATCTACGTATTCTCTTTTCCCCGTACCTTGTGAAATCTCAACAAATCAGAAACATATAGAAAAAGGTGCATTTTTTGGTTAAGCTAATTGAGATCTAACCCTTGTTGTCATTGAGAAGCGAAATTTTTTTCTTGTGTGAAAAGGGTTTTTTATGAGCACGCTCTCTAAGGTCTTCTTCTTCAACAACAACAACAATCCTCCTGCTAAACAATACAATATGTTTTTCTAACCCACTTGGTTAAAATTTTCCTTATTAAGTAAGAGGTTTTGAGTTCAAGTCTCTCTTTTTGTTACTTTTTTTGAAAAAGTTCATGCTCCATTGTAAAGTGTATTTCACTTCAAGTATAAAAGTGAATCACTATAAGTAGCGTTAATATTTTATTTTGGAGTTATTTATTTTGCATGCATCTTTCTTTTATAAAGTAACTTCATTGTAAAAAAGATCCCCACTTCTTTTTATAAAGTGGGTCACTTCATAAAACAACTTATTTTTAAAAGTGAGGTTATTTGGAGGGGTATCACCACCATGTGGTTCTTTGGTTAGTGTTTATGCATTTTTTTTAAACGTCGTAACTTTCACATCCGAAGTCCATTTTCAATGCCGTTCTTTTTTAAAACCGCTTAATTTTTCGATATATTTCCATCTAGATCATCAGTTTCAATTTTTAAATCTATATTATCTGTATATTTAATATGTATTCTTCTAGTAATATTTTTCTTACCAACACCAAGTACTTCCAATGGAAATCCCATATGGAGGATTTATTAAGAAGTAAATGACTGTACCGGATTACCTTGGGAAAGGAAAATGAACCCACTAATGTTGATAAGAAAGTAAAATGGGTTAATAGGAGTGACGAAGCACATGGACTGATCAAAATGTCCATCTCTCCTAATTTAAGGTTCCACCTTCAAGAAATTGATGACCCTGAAGAACAACTTGGGAAAATATTGAATCTGTGTTTGGTAAACATAATATATTCGAGCACATCAGTTATAAAATCAAATAATAAATTTAAGTACAAATGATTTTTCTTGCATTGAAAACTATCTATCTAAGTTTAAAACACTCAGAATTTTATGTCAAGAATGTGAGATAAAGATGGAGGAAGAGCGTTGCATCTATATTATTATTTCTAAGATAGGTAGTGCATATTCTGTGTTTGTATCTACATTTTATGCCATGAGAGAGGATCTAGGGAAAGATGATGAAAAACACACTCTTGAGTTCTTTTGTGATGCTTTGACTAAAGAGCAAGATAAGCTTGTACAACTTGGAGTGATCAGCACTGTAGGTACCTCCAACAAAGCCTTAGTCACCCAGCAGAAAGATAAACCAAAGAATCCTAAGAAGCAACATCCTTTCCACAACAACAAACAACATAAGGGTCCCATACCCACTCAGACAACTTCAGATCCTAATGGTGACAAAGGAGCAAAATCTAAAAATAAGAAGACTGACAAACTTTGCAAATTTTGTGATAAAGATGGTCATGATTAATCCAAATGTTTCAAGAAGATGGAAACTTTAGAAGCAATGATGAAAAAGCACACCATCAATATTGATTCTACTTCTTCTTCTTCTCATGGACATGCACTTTATGCTTCAGATTTCTCCTTCAATGCAACTTCTACTTCTTCTTCTGATGAGTGGCTTATTGATTCTGGAACATCTTATCACATGGCTAAGGATAAAGACATATTTTTTTTCTCTAAATGAATGTAACACCA
This sequence comes from Picea glauca, assembly GCA_000966675.3. NCBI lineage: Eukaryota > Viridiplantae > Streptophyta > Pinopsida > Pinales > Pinaceae > Picea > Picea glauca. The sequence goes on along the minus strand of JZKD02S1320652.1, from coordinate 5,275 downwards.
AGAAAATATTTGTTGGTGATGATAGATCTCTTAGTGTTGTAGGATTTAGAATAGTTCAAGTAGATAATGGTCATTTCAATGATGTATTATGTGTTCCAAGTCTTTCTTGTAACCTTCTATTAATATATCAAATCACTCATTCAGGTGAAGGTAAAAACGTAGAGTTTTCACCTCACCAAGTTGTAATCAAGGATCTAAAATATCCTAAGCATGTTCTTGCAACTGAAATTGCTTATGATATTACCAGGTTGTACAAGTTTCAAAAATTTGGGTCATCATCTTTTCCATCAGGTTTATTTGCTCATAGCGATGACTTGAGCAAAATTTGGCATGAGCAGTTTGGTCATCTAAACTATCACTCATTGCAACAACTATGTAATTAACAGATGGTGACTGGTCTTCCTCTTGTTTCATGTAGAGATGGTGTTTGTGCCAGTTGTGTTCTCATCAAACATAATCAATAAAATTTTGACAAACGTGCCTCTTGGCACACCTCAGGCCCTTTGCATCTTGTTCATAGTGACTTGTGTCGTCCACTTTCTTCACCTTTTTTTTTTGGGTGCAGGTATTTCTTAACTTTCATTGATGACTTCTCCAGACGTACTTGGGTTTACTTCTTAAAACTTAAGAGCAAATTTTTTGACAAATTTCTGGTCTACAAGGCCCTTGTAGAAAAGAAATCTAGAGATCAAATTCAAAGGTTAAGAACAAATAATGAACGCAAATATGTGAACAATAATTTTACAAGTTACTGCACTACACAGGGCATCCAAATGAAACACACTGTTCCATATACACCACACCAAAATGGTGTTGCTGAGAGAAAGAACCACATTAAAATAAATGTCGAATTGTATGATCCAATCTAAGGGATTAAGTCTAAAGTATTGGGCAGAAGCCATCAACTGTGCAAATTACATAGTAAATCACACTGCCACAAAGGATCTTAAAAATATAACACTGGAAAAATCTTGGACTAAAATTAAACTAGAAGTAAGTCACTTATGTGTATTTGGAAATATAACATGGGCTCACATTCCTGATGAGAAAAGGAAATCATTGTAGCCTAAAAGTGAGAAGTGTATATTTGTTGGTTATTATGAAGATGTCAAAGGTTATAGAATTCTTCAACCACATTGTAATGATTGACAACAAAAGTATTCCAATAGAGGACGAACACCTTCAATAACCACTCACACAGCTAGATCAAGGATCAACACACTGATGTTTTGATGTGGTAAAACCCCTACAGGAAAACATCCATGACCCTAGCCAATGCGGCCACTTGGAGAAGTTTATTAATGCAAAATAAAAATATTACAGAGAGATTTTACAAGAGAGTTTATCACAATCGATCATCGAAAAATGACCCTCCATGCTCTTTAAATAGAGATCATGGACCAATCGGGTGCTAAGCCACAGATCAATGTAGCCATTAAGATCGAGGAGAATATGAACCGTCAGATCACTCTATGTCGGGAACATATCATGACCGTCGGATTTCCTAACTACAAATGCATACTAATGCATACTAAATAAACACACTAAGAAAAACACTTTTACCTAACGACACATTAAACCAACTAGATCTTAAATAACTCCTAAGTGTCTAAATATCCTAACATCCCCCCTTAAGAACAAATTGGGATAAGATTGAAGGATTTACAATAGTGACACAATAGGAAAAGGAAGGAGATATTAGAGCCTATCCCCCCTTGATGAAAACTTCTTGAACTCCTAACATAGATCTAAGTTTGGAAAACTTTGCTTCTGTAAGAGACTTTGTGAAAATGTATGCAACTTGATCTTCTGTAGGGAAAAAGAGCACTTCAATAACTTGATGATGAATGAGATTTTGGATGAAGTGCATATGTATCTCAATGTGTTTTATGTGTTGATGTTGAACTATGTATTTAGTGAGATTGATGGCACTCTAATTATCGCACCAAAGGTTGGTCGGATGTTGTTGCTAGAATACAAACTCTAAAAGGATCTTTCGAAGCCACAAGGCTTCCTAAATTTCATTTTCCATTACTCTGTACTCTACTTCTATTGAAGAAAGTGCAATAGCATGTTGTTTCTTACAATCCCAAGTGACAGGTCCTGAACCAAGGATGAAAACATAACCTGCAATAGGCTTCTGATCATCAGGTTCGTCAGCCCAATATGAATCAGTGAAACCAATCAATAAAGGAGTCCCCTATGAACTGTAATGGATCCCAAATTGAAATTTACCCTGGACATATTGAAGTATCCTTTTAGCTGCTTTCCAATGGATTTTATGGGGTGTTTTCTTATACCACGCAACAATACCAACAATAAAGGAAATATTAGTATGGGTATGAGTCAAGTATAAGAGGCTACCAACTAACTGATGGTACAAGGTGGCATCAACTTCGAGATAAGTACAGGTGGAAACAAGCTTGAATCCATAATCATAGGGAGAAGGGGCTGGTTTACAATCATCCATGTGAAAGCGATGAAGAAGGTCACATGCATACTTAGACTAGGAAAGAAAAATTCCTTCAATGGTTTGCAAAAATTGCAGGCCAAGGAAATAGGGAAAAAATCCTAAGTCAGTCATTTCAAATTTCTTCTTAAGGCTGGTTTTCACATGGTTTAAATTTTTTGAGTCACTTCCAATAAGGATAAGGTCATCAACATAAATGAAAAGGAGTATGAGATGGATTACTACTTTCTTGGTATAGACATTAGGATCAGAATGGCATTTAGAAAATCCAGTGTCAATAAGAAAGCTGTCCATTTTGGAATACTAAGCTTGGGGAGCTTGCTTAAGACCATAAAGAGATTTCTTGAGGAGACAAACAAGGCTAGAGTCATTCTGGACATAGCCAGGAGGTTGTTTCATGTAGATTTCTTCTTGCAAATCCCCATGCAAGAAGGAGGACTTAACATCCATCTGATGGACCTCCCATTTATCTGAGGCAACAAGGGAAAGAACAAAACAGGTGGAATTCATTTTGGCTACAGGGGAAAAAGTTTCATTATAGTCAATTCCTTTAACTTGGTAAAATCCTTTGGAAACTAACCGAGCATCATGTCTTTAAACACTTCCATCTGATGCATACTTAGTTCTATAGACCTATTTACATCTAACAAGTTTTCTTCCCTTTGGAAGAGGTACAATATCCCAAGTATCATTTTCCATTAAAGAATGATACTCTTCATTCATTGTTGTATCCCAATCTGGATGACTTGAAGCTTCTGCAAATGTCTCTGGATCATAAGTCTCTGAAACTTGAGACAAAAGAGAAGAGGCTCACTGGAACTGAGAATGTGTTCGATGCTAAGCTGAAGGATCACCGACAAGATCACTAGTTGCTTCTCGTGTTGAATAGACCCATCTAGGAAGCGATGGTGCTAGTGTTGGTTCAAGTTCAATGGACTCATATGGAGGAAGGTGAGAAGGGGGAGGTGGATTTTCATCCTCACTGTCATCATCTGAAGAAGAAACCAAAATAGGAATAGAAGAAGACATAAACGTCGAAGATGGCTTGCAGGACGAAGAAGGCACAATCCTCAAATTAGACTCTCATTCCAAGATATTTTCATCCAATTTAACATCTCTTCTAATAATAATTTCATTACAATGTGGTTGAAGAATTCTATAACCTTTGACATCTTTAGAATAACAAAAAAATATACACTTCTCACTTTTAGGCTGCAATGATTTCCTTTTCTCATCAGGAATGTGAGCCCATGATATACTTCCAAATACACGGAAGTGACTTACATCTGGTTTAATTTTAGTCTAAGCTTCTTCCGGTGTTATATTTTTAAAAGACTTTGTGGGAGTGCGATTTACTATGTAATTTTTACAGTTGATGGCTTTTGCCCAATATTTAAGAATTAATCCCTTAGATTGGATCATACAATGATCCATTTGTTTTAATGTGCGGTTCTTTCTCTCAACAACACCATTTTTTTGTGGTATATATGGAACGATGTGTTGATATTTGATCTGGTTGTGTGAGTGGTTATTGAAGATGTTCATCCTCTGTTTGAATACCTATGTTGTTGAACACCTATGAGAGAACACTATCTTTCCCTTTAGGGGATGACATTGAAACTTAAACAAATGTATCAAAGACTTGGGTCAACAATCGTTATTTTTTACCTCTATAACTTGTACATTGAAAATAGTGGTTTTTTTGGGTAGTACTATTGACACTTTGAGTTTGTACAATTATTAAAATTTAATTTAGAGCCTTTTCCTCTACTTGTATCATTGTTATATCCTTAAAATTTTCTCTTTTCGACATCTTTTCTCCATCCATGCATCTCGAAGTATTCTAAAAAATTAATCTTACTAGTCACTTGAGTGTTTTTCCTTGGATCCTTATCTTTTTATATTAAATAGTGGATACTTTGATGTAATCGTTCTTGAATCAAAGATATAGGAAGTTTTTTTTTTTTTTTTTTTTTTTTGAATTTGAGATTGCAAAGAGTGTTTCTAATGTAGTATTTTTGGATGATGGTATATCTTAGTTTTTTCCTTATTTAGAAATATGATCGCATAAAGATAACTCTTTTTTGGTCAATGTTATGAGAGAAAATTGCTTTGAAACATGGTTTATCAATTTGAAACTAATGCAGTTTTTCTTTGGGAAAATCCTTGTTATCAAATATTTTGAAGAAAAACATATATACTTTTGCATTTCTAATGATAAGAATTCTAGAATTATCCCTAAAATGTCTTTAAATTTCTTGTAGCATCCCCCAAAGAAAAACATTGAGAATTGAAAGGTATGTAGTTGTCAAGCTTCATATTAGTAGAATGTTTTCATTGATGGTCACTTGTGAATTTAGAGAGTATTGTTGGATGATTTTCCTAAGAACTACCTCAATGGTACAAAGAAAAAAATATCATGATGGTTAATATCTCACTTTACGCTTGATCTAATTCACGTTAGGAACATAATATGTACTCTAGTATCGAGTATAGGGTCAAAAATGTTTTTTGAAATGTTTCTCGCAATTCTATAGTCTATGTATTTTGATTGGCTAGGGAAAGGGGAACAAATGATGGTAATAAGATGCTACCATGCTAATAATCTTCCAATATGTATTATAACATTTCCCACTAAACAAGACTTGATATATGTCTAACAAAAAATTATCTTACTGATCAATAGCTTCCATGCATGCAACAAACCACTAATTTCACCCTTAAATCACAATTACATTTAACTTTCCCTATGTAATTGAGTAGGTTGATTTCTATAAACCCCTCACCTAATCCAACACCTTTTTT
>JZKD02S1320641.1:0-11817 GCA_000966675.3 Picea glauca | reverse complement strand
GAGAGATCCTCCTAGAGATCTGACTGGCATTGGACCGCAAACATCTGAGTGTATTAGATCTAGGATTTCCTTGGATCTGTTGTTGCTGCTTGGGAATGGTTTCTTGATATTCTTCTCAAGGGCACATCCTTTGCAAATTCCTTCGTGTGTGGATTTCAATTCTGGTATTCCTTCAACCATTTTTCTGAGGAAAGGTAATGCTTGATAATTGATATGAGCATAGCCAAAGCTCATTAGGGTTGACTTCGTCATGTACTAGAGCTTCTTCATTTCGTTCTAGTAGTCTATACAGATTTCCTTCACGTCTTCCAATAACCCTAGCATCTTCTATGCTGGAATTCTTATGCCATGATAACACCTTTCCATCCATGAAGGCTATTCTGTTCCCTTTGTCTTCTAAACATGATATTGATACAAGATTCTTTTCTAAACCAGGGACATATAAAACATTGCTTAAGTGAACATGATTACCTGATTCCAACTTGACGGAGGCTTGTCCAAATCCTTCGACGGGGTAAGTGCTTTTGTCTCCAAGCTCCACTTTGTACAATGTCTTTCTCTCATTTAGATTTGAGAGGCTAGCCTGATCTCCTGTCATGTGCCTGGAAGCTCCACTGTCAATTATCCACATATCGTGTTCAATTGTCCCGGTAAGTGCTGAGTAGTGTAAGAGACTGATTGTTTCACACATGTCTTCGGTTGACTAGTAACTGGTCATGCCTTGATCCAAAACTTCAACTTCGTCATTTCTGTCTTCTGAGAGAGACAAGAGGTGCGCTGAGTTAGGGCACATCTGAATATCTTCTCCTTGAGCGAGATGCTCCATCACAAGGTGTCGGATCTGAGAATTAGGGTTTCTGCAACTGCTTCTGCTAATAACCCTAGCTGCAGTGCTTTGGAAGCTGCTCCTGTTAGTAACCCTAGCGAAAGCTCCTCAACGAGCTCAATGTCTAGAGGGTATGCTCCCTTCCAGCGTTTTAGGCCGATTGAAGGGGTGTGGGCCCATAACTTGTTAGAATATAGAAGATTGTGCTCGTTTTACCATTGACGATACCCTCGTCACCCAACCACAGGCTGAAGCCACCCTCCGAGCACCTTGACCTTGACTGAGAAGAGAATCCTGGTAGCAATCCAATAGCCAAGAGAGGCTAATGCACCAAGCAAGAATAGAAACTAAGTTGAATAGATGATCCCACCCAGAAGCTAGTGCTCACTTTTCCAGCTCTCCTAGAAACTTGCGCACCAAAACTGCCATTGCCTGCGCAGATTTGGCTCTCTCTGCAACTGTTGAGATTGTGAATAATGAGAACTGGCGCCCTGTATTTATAGTGAACTGGGCAGGCTAACTGGGGCCGACTTCTCCTTTTGGGTATCAATAAATTCATATTAAATGTATTTATCCAGTCGACAACTTGTCTAGGGTTTCCTTCAATTCTTTGCTTCCTTCCAGAGTATTCTAATCTCGTCATAGGTCACAATAGAGGTTCATACCTCCCGAAGCTACCATAATATTAACACCAAGTAGATGGAGCACTCCACAAGAAATGAAGTAGCCAAACCCCAAAATAGCAAGTGGACCATCTGCACTAGAAATGAAGTAGCCAAACCCCAAAATAGCAAGTGGACCATCTCCACAGGACAAATCCAAGGAGATAAGGGCGAATTAGGGTTTCGACCATGCCGAAACTCCATGAAATAATAAAATTTATACCTCCAAGAATAGCAAGAAGTGTCTCCACAAGTGCGCCCTCCAAGAATATGCTCTAAATATAGTAAGAAGACCAAACAAGAGCACACAAAAGCCACACGTGTGGCCCTCGANGTTAAGAAGTTGGAGGTTGACAAATTGCTATACATATCTTATGCTTTTACAACAAAATCTAGCACTCTTAGATGATGTAAAGTCCCAAGCATCAAGGATTTAGTCTTGTGCAACTTAGGAAGGCTAGACAGTGGCTCTTCCTCTCACTTTTGGTTAGCTCTTTTCCAACTCAAGGGGGGCTTCCCTAAAAGGTAGGATTGCTAAGGCTATAGAGTGGAGGCACAAGGTGATTTATGAAGAGTAAGCTGAAGCAAAATGATTGGATGTAGTATATGTGGAATAATGAGTGGTGTGGGTAGGAAAGATGAAGGAAAACCCCGAGACCAAGTGCCTAATCACACCTTGGGAAAATGGAGTCAAGGAAGCATAGATCAAAGAGGGTGAGTGCATGAAGATGTAAGGCAATAGGGCTGCTATGGATACCACAAACTAACCTTAACTTGTTGATTTTAATAGCAGAAATTTACCTTGGACGACTAGAGGTGCCATACTTAAGCGTTGTTATGAAAGTGTGGTTATGTTAATCTAACAACAATTAGGTTTATTAGATGAGAGGCTAACATAACAACAATAGAAATAAGAGGGATAGATCCTCACATTACTCAATCCAAATGACACAGTTCACTACAAGGCATTCGTAACATGCTACAAGGATCTCCTACTACAAAAATCAACATATGAAAATAAAGTGCACAATGAAAGCCTCACATAAGTTGATAATATACCTCCATTCCTTCATAAGGCTCCAAGCATGTGGTGTACAAATGAAGTCCAAAGGGAGAGCTCCTCAATCCTCCAAAGTCTCAACAACCATTGCAATGGAGAGAGAGCTCCTCTTTATAGAGCGAGTCTCTTCTCTCATATAATAAAAAAATCATTATTTGCTAACTAACTCCATGACAAGTCAAAGAAATAATATAAATTTGGAGTAGTTACATCCCTCCTCAATCCATGGTTGACCATCTCATATGTGGACACAAGCGTCTGAAGGAGAACTCACTCATCCAAACAAAGGAAAGAGATTGCATCAAGAGTCTCTAAGGGAGGGCGCACAACTAAAAATAGGCATGATAACTAGGTCAACATACAAGATGTCCACATAGAATTCGCCCTCCAAGAATGGATGCATGAAAATATAATAAAATAATGTTCAACCTAGGAGAATGTGCTCAAGAGATTGCATCTCAGAGCTAAGGGACAGGTCGGTTTTCGCCTGGATTACTAGACAAATGATCACATTTTCACTCTCAGAGCCATTATTGAGGAGGCTTGTCATCACTCTTCGAGGGTTTACTGCTATTTTATAGACTTTCGAAAAGCTTTTGGCATAGTACCACGAGAGGCTTTATTCCAGAGACTTCGCGACATCAATATATTTGAGACCCTCCTAGCAACCATCATGAGATTGTTTGAGTGAGTTTTGGGACGTCTCAGGTTGGCTCATGACCTCTCTGATTTTATTCAGAGTACCATCAGGGTAATGCAGGGATGCCCCCTCTTGTTGACGCTTTTCAGAATCTATATTGATGAGCTAGAGTCTTTCCTCTACGATCACATTCGAGATGGAGATGGTTGTCTCCTTCATCATGTGCTGATTTTCGTGCTCCTGTTCGCATATGACCTATTCATGTCGACCTCTACTCCTGAGGGCTTATAGAGGCAGATTGATGCCCTAACTAGTTTCTGTGACCTCTAACAGTTGACGGTCAACTTGGATAAAACCAAAGTCATGATCTTCAATACATTAAAGTGGCCTCTCACAAGTTTACACTTCTACTTAAGGGGGGAAGAGATTGAGATCAACACAACTTACACCTACCTGGGGGTTTAGTTCACAGGGCCTTGTTTTGGTATGCGACAAGCCCTCCAACCTCTGTTCAACAAAGGGTATGGGTCCCTAGCCCTCATTGACAGACAATGCTTCCAAGGTCAGTTTCAGGACATCTCGTCCAAACTCTACCTCATGGAGGTGATTATCAGACCCACAATACTCTATGGCTTGGAGATTTGGGGACCGAGCTTGATACAAACAGATTGGGCCTGATTGGAGAGAGTTCATACCTTGCTTCTCAGATGCATCATCGGATGCAAACTTACAGTTCCACATCCTATTATTCAGGCAGAGTTCGACGTCCAACCATTTCGCCTTGAGGTTATCTTTCACTTGATCTCCTTTATCCATAGAGTCGGATCCTCCAGGGACTCTGCTACCAGGAGAGAACGACACCCGTATCTTGCACTTTGATCCTCGGAGGTCCTCGTCTTAGATCACTCCATAGGCCGCGCACGAGGTTGGTTTTTAGAGGCATCCTGACTTCTCCAGTCGCTGACCATCTCCCCAGAGCGCCTTCCCCCCTTCAGGTACTCCTTGGATGCGCTGGTTCATCTCATGCTGACTAGATAGATTGTGAACCGAGACATTCGAGAGGATATATACAGATTATATATTTAGGTCACCTAGACCTCACCCCCGATGAGCCTGAGCTCGAAAGATGTCATTCTACTTGGAGCACTTTTTGGAGCTACGGGATGGTATCATTGTCTGCTCCCCATAAACATACAAACATTGGATGCATTCACTCAGGATCCCTCTGGGACAGCTTCGGGTTGGTTCTCATCGATTCCGAGTGGAGACTGATCACCATCTCCCACGTTTTGATAGGGTTTGCCAGATGTGTCACCTACAGGAGCCATAGATAGAGAGGCACCTCATTTTCCGGTGCCTTGTGTACTATGAGATCAGAGGACATTACTACTGCCTCTACAGGGACTTAGGGGGCTCCCTCTCTACTTTCTTCCAATATCAGGATCAGAGGTGCCTAGCTCTTTTTATCAGGGAGATTCTCAGTCACAGATCCCAACTCTTGCACGATCCCCCCCCACTCGGGGTAGACTAGGAGTATCACCATATTTCCAGGCCCTTCCATCAGATTGGAACAACAAATGACAGTCTGATTTCTAGAGTACTTTAGATCGTAGAGTGGTGAGATCCGAGGTCTCCCTTTGGCCTCCCCCCTTGTGAGATCGACTGATATGTCTGAGACCGGTCCAAAGGTGTAGGACCATCCAATCGACCACACATCTTCATAGTGAAAGAGTTTTAGCTCCAAACAGATTCATAACAAAGCACCTCACACTCGTTGGATAACCTCTTAGCCCCAATGGAGCTTTCAAAGATCTATTCAGAGCTTCTTTTCTTTGGCCTTAGATGTTAGGAGAACGGAGCTTCCTCGCTGCTACATCCCCCCAGGGTCATACATTCGGATCCCACTCTGGTACTTGAGGACTCCAACATTGAGCTAGTGCGACCCCCATCGGCCCCCTCGCCATCAATCATCATATCCAGGAGACATTGACCTCATTGGATTCATCCTCAGTTACTTCTCTCTCGGATAGTATTGAGTTCTCTAACTCCTACCATGGACACTCTCACTTTGTATCATTGCACTTATGATATTGTTTTATACACTTTAGTTTTGGTTTTAGCTAGACCTAGGGCTTAACCTAGTTGGATATTTACTTAGACTATACTTTCAGTTTTCCTCTTTTCTTATATGGGAGCTACTTTTGCACTCCCACATTGTACTCACACTGGATGTATCCTCTAGTCCCATTGACCTACTTTTGTGGTCATTTGATGGACATTGATAAAATTATCTTATCATATCTTATCAAGGGTCCACCTAGAAGAGCTCACAAAGTGCACCCTCCAAGGTGCATGAGAGATAAAACAATAAAATATTCATCCTTGAAGAATGTTGCATAACCAACCTCCAAGAATAGCAAGTGGCCCACAAAATGCATGTAACCAATCCACACGTGTGAATACCAAGACAACCAACTCCATGGATGAATGTGCAAGCTGCCAAGTAGATGGAGCACTCCACAAGAAATGAAGTAGCCAAACCCCAAAATAGCAAGTGGACCATCTCCACTAGAAATGAAGTAGCCAAACCCCAAAATAGCAAGTGGACCATCTCCACAGGACAAATCCAAGGAGATAAGGGCGAATTAGGGTTTCGACCATGCCAAAACTCCATGAAATAATAAAATATATACCTCCAAGAATAGCAAGAAGTGTCTCCACAAGTGCGCCCTCCAAGAATATGCTCTAAATATAGTAAGAAGACCAAACAAGAGCACACAAAAGCCACACGTGTGGCCCTCGAAGTATGCGACATACCTCTCAATAAAACATCCTCCATAACAACCTCAAATAAAATAATATATGTGCCAAGTCAATGAGATGAGGGTGCTCTCCAATGAAGGTAAAAAGATGACAAGTGTAGCTATCCATGCAATAATGATGAGAGAGCACTTGGGAGAGGTGTTCCCTATAAAACTGTGCCATGTAACTACCTTAACCACCCAACGAATAATATAATATATCCATGTGAAGTGCGCCCTAGGAAGAAGTGCCGAAGTGGTTAGAATCATCAATACCCATGCCAAAACCATGTGTCGTTTTCGAATACCATCAACTGATTTCCCCAAACCATGTGCACAAGAGTCTGCCCTAGAGAAGTGTGCCAACCTCTCCATCAATAAAATAACCATGAAATCCTTGGAAATTGTGGCCAAGAGAGGAGCGCTCCATAACAAATCTTCAAATAATGTCCAAATAACCTCTCCAATTGTGAACAACCACCAAGTGAAGCAGGGCTCTCAAGCCATTAACCTCCAAGGTAATAAAATAGATTAATTTAACCATTAAATGGTTAAATCAACCTCAACATGTGTGCACAAAGGTTACTGCTCAAATAAAACCATAATGCAACCTCTCAATAGTCACCAACTGATTAAATCAACATGAACATGTGTGCCAATGAGGTGGGGGTGAACTTCAACAAGTGTTGTACCATGGAAATAAGATGTATCTCCTAGCAAAGATCACCATGATAACAACATAATGATAAAATTGAAGCTCCACCTCGGTTTGGACCTAGGGTGCACCACCAAAGGACTATAACATGATTACAACCTCATCAAACCTTAAAAAAGGTCTTGATGACCAAAGGTGTATGTAGTACCCCACAACTCTAACCCAAAGTTAGGAAAAAGTACATCCACAAGGTACTAACATCATGCAACACATTCCACCTAGGTGATATTGAGCAGATGTTACAAATGTTAAGTCATATCACCTAGGGAAAGTCCACCAAATCAAAGTGTAGTACCATAACACATCCATCATCTAACCACATTAACATCATAAGAGAAGGGGACACTAGAAATGCTAACCTATCCAATCATCAACTATGTCCCCACCACACATCAACACAAGAGGACCATGTAGAACACCCCCTCCTAGGGACAACTAACATCATAACATTAAAACACCAAGTCACTAGGAAACTCCAACAACATCAAGAAACATCTACCTCCTAACACCATCATCTTATTAATATCCATGTTGAAATTTCAATTCCCAACACCTAGATAAATTACTACCTTGTGTTTTTCTTTGTTGATTATTAAATTACAACACAGAGAATAAAATATACTGGCTGGAAATAAATAAAACAACGGAAGCAATCTGGAAACCAAACTTCACACATGCACACATAAATTCTGCCCTTCAAATCAACTTTTCATTAATAATGACTCCAAGCTTACAAGGGCTCCCTTACTGGGAAAATGGCCCACTGAGGAAAAATACAAATTACAACAAATATGGCAACTGTGGCCCCGAAGAAACCCTCTTCCCAATCTACCCAGATCTTCCTGCTGAACACTCAAATCTACACAAGATCCCTCTGTTGGTCCTCAGATCTGCAAGATCTGTCTGCTGGTATATCATGTCTGCTAGATTTGCCTATTGATACCTCGAATCTGCACTAGATATGTCCATTGGTACCTCAACTCTGCACTAGATCTATCCACTGGTATCTTAGATCTACTAGATCTACCTACGCACCGTGAGATCGTCCTCGACCTAGCAGCCCAAGCTTCTTTCCAAGTCTTTGATTTTATGGTGCAAAAACAATAATTGGTTGTGGATGCCTAATTACTACCTCAGATCTGTTCACTGGTACCTTAGATCTGCTAGATCTTCCTCCTAGTACCTTAGATCTACTAGATTTGTTCGTTGGTACCTCATATCTGCTAGATCTTCCTGCTAATACCTCAGATCTGCACTAGATCTGTCCTCTGGTACCTTGGATCTACTAGATCTACTCGCTACTACCTCAGATTTGCTCCCCAGAGATCTGTCCTTCGATTTCTGGCTGCTGGGTTTTCTTCTCTTTGCTGCACCTTTGCACTTTCCTCCTTTACACTTGATCTCTAGATGAAAGTCCTTCTTCACCTTTGCGAAGATCCCCTTGAATCACAGTTTTTTGTGGCTCAAGCATTGAGCAAAAGTCCTTTGCTCTCAAGTGGATATTTTTTTTCCTTCACCTAGCCTTACTTTTATAATCTTGAGTTATGACCGAATCAAACATAACCCAAATCTCCAAAGTGATTAATGGTTGAGATTAGATCTCACCTCACTTGAGATCAATGGTTAAGATTCATTTAATTCACTAATGCTAATAACTTTGGTATTTCATTAAACTAACCTCACTTTAATGATAAAAACACTTTACTCTAATAATTCCTTTAATTAAAGTAAATTACTATGGTCGAAGGCTTTGGACGACTTCTACACGTCTAGACACTTAGACCTGTGCGAAAGTCCCTATCCGATGCTACAAACATCAATGATCCAAGATGTAGCACATACAAGATAAATGAGTACACGACGACCACACTATAATGAAATAGCATGCTCCTAGATTACAACAAATATGTAACCAAGGTGTGATCAACAAGACAAGCACATGTGAGAAGACCATCAAGCTAGCAAGCACAATCATCTAACCAAGGAGAAGTGAGACTCCCTCCAACCAAAGATATCCATTAAATGATTCAATGCACTGAAGATAAGGGGCTCCATGAAGATGTATCCTCCCCAGTTGATCCAAATCTCCAAAGAACTAGCAATAAATCTGCATCAATGTGATGAAAATCGCAATGTGGAACCTCATACAATATGAGGTGTAACAAGTGGTCAATGATAAAATATGGATTTCTTTTGTTGCATCTATATATTTTTCTTTTTATTTGGAATAATATGTCTTATATTAACAATGGAAAATGTTAAGAGAGATGAAAAAAGGAATCAAAATAGAGGGGTATATACAACAATGTTTTATATCCTCTTTCTAGAGTTACTAGGGAAGCAATAAACTTAGAATATGTTAAAACATTTGACTCTTTGGCATCCTTAATCAAGAGATAGCCTTTAGCAGACAATTGTATACGTACCTCTGCTCGTCAAAAGCGACAAAAGGATTGGAATGAACCGATCTCATAAGAGAACATATTTGCATCTTGGCTTCCAGATTGTAGACAAGGTTTTAATCTGAAGGCAGTTCTAGAGGCCCATGAAGTGAGACAATACCAAGGACCTCGAGTCATGAAGAGGAGTTGCATATTCAATGAAGTTGTCCATGAAGCAACAATAAATTTTGATCCTATAATCATTGCTATCAAGTTCTAGCAAACTTGCACTCCCATAAAATATGCTTCAAGGCCTTTGAGTAGGTGCAGTAGAGGCACAGACCATTTGTTAACCTACTTTTGGCAAGGTAGGCTTTGGAGGGAAACCTTGGTAAACAATTAACCATGCAAAATCTTGGATCTTGTAGTGTTAGTTTTTGGGTTACTTTGAAAGTGTTTAAACCCCATCTTTGGGGTTTCTTCATGAGATTTGGGGTACATGGTGTATGGTTAGCCCTTGGATGGTTCAATTTGTATTTTCACATGGAAGATGATTCGTGATGGATTTGCACATTGGAGATGGCTTGCTTAGTGATTGCTTGCTAGACATTGTTCCCTAGGTTAGCGGACTTCTTTTGACACCTTGGGTGATGCCCTTTATGATGGCCACATGGAGATGTTTGCTTGCTTGGAGAATGCATCTTGGTTTCTAGATTGTAAACAAGGTTTAATTTGAAGGCAGTTCTAGAGGCCCATGAAGTGAGAAAATACCAAGGATCCCGAGTCATGAAGAAGAGCTGCATATTCAATGAAGTTGTCTGTGAAGCAACAATAAATTTCGATCCTAAAATCATTGCTATCAAGTTCTAGCAAACTTGCACTCCCATAAAATATGCTTCAAGGCCTTTGAGTAGGTGCAACACAGGCACAAACCATTTGTTAACATACTTT
This sequence comes from Picea glauca, assembly GCA_000966675.3. Classification (NCBI taxonomy): domain Eukaryota; kingdom Viridiplantae; phylum Streptophyta; class Pinopsida; order Pinales; family Pinaceae; genus Picea; species Picea glauca. The sequence continues at coordinate 1,781 of JZKD02S1320641.1, read as the reverse complement.
TGGCAAGGTAGGCTTTGGAGGGCAACCCTGGTAAACAATTAACCATGCAAAATCTTGGATCTTGTAGTGTTAGTTTTTGGGTTACTTTGAAAGTGTTTATACGCCATCTTTGGGGTTTCTTCATGACATTTGGGGTACATAGTGTATGGTCAGCCCTTGGATGGTTCGATTTGTATTTTCACATGGAAGATGATTCGTGATGGATTTGCACATTGGAGATGGATGACTTAGTGATTGCTTGCTAGACATTGTTCCCTAGGGTAGCGAACTTCTCTTGACACCTTGGGTGATGCCCTTTATGATGGCCACATGGAGATGTTTGCTTGCTTAGAGAATGCCCTACTTAGGAATAGGTGCTTTTGCATCTTGGAGGAGGGCATCAAGTATTAGACAATACGGGGTAGCTTTGATTCTTGTATGGAGGCTTGGAGTTGGCTCAAGGATGCCTAGGTTGCGATAGTGTTCATGGAAGGGGGGTGAACCCATTGGAGTACATGGCTTAGGAGTGATGGAGTCCACGTGGCTTGTGGCAGAGGAGTGTGGACACACCTTATGTAGCTACATCATCTTGGAGCCCTTATTATGTACGACATCACCTTGGAGCTTGTCATGTGTACACCCTTGGAGTGTAGAGCTCCACATGTGTGAGCCTACATGTGATTATTGTATGTTGCGTGTAAGGACATTGGCATGCATATGTATTTTCGGCCTCCCTTACCTCTCATATATATAAAGAAAAGAAAGACACCTTCACTCACTCATTCATTCTTGTTCATAATGTGTTAGAGATGTGACTAGAGGAGCACACTAGTCATCTTCTTTCTCTTGTATCTTCATATTTTACTCTCTCTCTCTCTCTCGGCATAGTTGAAACTTGAAAAAGCTTCCAAGAAATCGCCGACTTTTTAAAAAATCGCGATTTTTTCCAGGCAGCGAAAAATCGGCTAGAAAAAATCGTGATTTTTTCTAAGTCGAATAAGTCGCGACTTATAAAAGTTGTGATTTTTTAGAAAAAATTGCGAGCCAGTCAATTTTTTTAAAAGTCAAATAAGTCACTATTTTTTCCTAAAAGTCACGATTTTTTAGAAAAAATCGTGGGCCAGTCAGTGGAAATCATGGGTATAAAGCAGATTTTTTGAGTTTTTTTTTTCATTTGTGTTTTTCGTTGTTGGAGAAGGAAGGAGAAGGGCTTGAATCGATCGAGTAGGTACTAGACCCCACTAACATGCAAGATTAAATTTTCTTTTTAAAAGGGTTTGACCAAAACGTTGGCAATTAATGATAATGTTAAATTCTTAAAGTAAAAGTTGACATTTCCTTTTTTAACATTACCATTAATTGTTTCAGGATGTTTGAGAGTGGTTCCAACCTCATCGGACTAGATACGGAGAAAGTAGAATTTCATATCCCATTCAAAATCCAACAGACTTAACAATTTTCAGGATTTCAGGATTGGTAGGATTGCAACATTTTCATTGGATTCTATCACGTATGAGGGTATGGGATTGGCATTTAATCAAGAGCACCAGGTCCTTTATGTACCTCAATGTTGGTGGTAGTTGAACTCTTTTGACACGGCCTTAGCAAAAATTTACCTTTCACTCAAACCAAAATCATTGATCAGGCATGTTAAGCTTTTTCTACCATATTATAAGGCTTCGATTAAGTAGTTTCATCAAAATTGGGAGGTGTTCACTGATGTCTCTAGAGGATCAAGGTAGAGGCAAAGGGTGATACTAATGATGAGGATCCGAATATAAGCGATGGTGGAACATTGCTTG
>JZKD02S1320630.1:0-11817 GCA_000966675.3 Picea glauca | reverse complement strand
AAGCACCTTTTTGGTAAGGCCTATGGTCATAGCCAATGATCACATGGGGGGAGCATAAGGGAAGGGAGGGTCTGCGCTAGGCCCCATAGAAATTCGGGGATTCTGTTCCTTGAAGAAAAAGACGAAAAATCTAAGTTGTTGTAGTGGGTGTGTGACAAAATTCCTAGACGCCATCATCCTAAAGACAAGTACCTCATTTACCTCTATACCAATGCACTCTCGGAACAATTAGGATTCCTCCTCAATGAAAAGGGGCCCAGTAAAATCCAAGAAGCTTATCACATGGATATATAAATCGAGGCAAATATTTCCTCGCCCAAGGGAGAATATCTCTCTGCTATAGAAATCAAGGTTGATTACCCTAAGGATACCTCATATATTCTTAGCCTAGAGGATGTATCTTCCCTTAGGAACTTTGTTAAAGAACTTAATGAATGGTGGGAACCAATCGGAAAACAAGAGCTTGAAGAGAGGGTTCTTTATGAAGGTCACCAAGAATTCACTCGTGATTCCACAAAATAAGGAGACCTGGAGCTTGAAAATTAACCATTGATATGTGCTTTTCCCTTCGCTGAAGCCATCCAAGATCCAATCTATCCTACACGATAAGAAGAGAATGAGGCTAATCGTTTACCTTTCCAGGGTTTCGATGATACCTTGTTCTATGATTCAGAAGGTGAAGAAGTAAAGGAACCCTTGGACAAGCTAGATCCTTCATACTTTGATGAAGGCGAAGAGATCATTAAAGAGGCAAGTCATGAGGATGATGTACAAATAGATTCTCTTCCATTTGATGAAGTCATCCATGCTATTGACACTCCCGCGCAGGAAGAAGTGGATACAATAAGTTGTTTCCCTTTCCAAGATTTTGATGATCCATTATTTCGTGATTTGGAAAGTGAAGAAGTGTCAGAGGATCCCTTAGATGTATTAATCCCTTCATGTTATGATAAAGGTAATGACATGGTTGATGAAATTGATGATTTCATACATGTTGGAAGACGTAAATGGGATGTGGTTGGTTCTGATGAGAATCCCATTTATGATATTGAGGGTCATTTTCAATTTTTTCCTTTACAACTATCATATGAGATTGCTATTGATTCTGACATTTGGCAACAAGGAGATGATATAATCACATACATATTCCAAACACCTAAGGATGACTTAATGAAATGTTCTCATGATGATTTTCATTCATACCTTGAGGATTTTGATGATTATTCCTTTGAGCACTTGGATTTATTCTATGAATTTTTTTTTTTAACTACAGTTGTGCTCAGATTTTGATAAGGGTGAGGACATGGTTCACTTGGAGTAGGATACATGTGATGAGGTTTTCCAACTCCTTTCATTTCCTTTATCTCACAATGTCACTAAGGATGCATCTAGGAGACGTGCTTCTTGTCTCGATATTTATTTAGGGTGGATCCTTTTCTTATAATCTAAGGGCAGGTTGAATGCCTTAAGAAGAAGTTTATTATCTCGGTCTTTCAACTTTCCCCTAAAGGGTTGTCATTCATCCTCTAGATTCTTGTTGGTCCCTTCTCAAACCTTGGGGGTTGATGAGGCCCAAGGTAGTCAACCTTCAGACTCTTTGATTCATCCTCTCGATTCTTTGACCTTTCACGATCCTTTTCAGAGGTGGATTGAGAACTTTTCTTGAGATGTGACTTGGCATGATTTTGTCCCTCCTTCCTGCCTCCATGAGTTAGATTTTATAATTTCCTATGATATGATGAATGTTCTAAATCATGTTATGTTTGTGCTTAACTTATTATTGTTTTCGTTTATGGTGAAGCACATAGGCAGGTGTTATGATACATTATTAGTGTGGTTGTACTGGCTATATGATTATACCTAGCACTCGATCAACATGTAAGTATAGGTAGGTATGCATTTGAATCCATTGTATATACCATGCATATCATGTTAGTATATATTTAGTTGCATTTTCATATTGATTTGCTTCACTTGTATACATTATATGCTCATATGTTAGATTAGAGAAATTTATTTTTTATTTTTATTTTTTCTATCATATATGGACAAAGGGTGATATCACCACCCTAGATGCACTGATATTTTGTTTGATTTTTAGCAGGCACGTGTCATACCAGAGATATTGAGGTTCACATGCACTCTACAGTGAGCACATGTCCTCGAGTAAGAGTCATATGTTACCCCCAAACCCAGGGGTAACTAAGGATATCATGTATCAAGGCCCACATGTTGTAGACATGGAGTGTCGAGAGAAATATGGACAGAGCATAGCCCTGGAGGGGCCCTTGTTTTCATTGATGCATCCTACACATCACCAACAACAACATCCACCACATTGGCCTGGTTCCCACAAAGTAGTGGGTCTTGCTCCATGAGGTAATGAGTATAGGTATCATGGTATGTATCACTCTGATATTTAATGCATTTGAACATATTGCAAAGGATATTTCTTGATTTCAGAACATTTTCTTGGAATTTATGCTCTATGCATTATTCAAACCTGAGGGGGGTGTTATTGTGTCCTAGTAAGTTGGTTGCCATCAGGAATAGGTTTCTACTGGGTGGTTCCTTGAAAATTCATCGTTCGTTCCCTACCATACTTGTCACTTTCCATACTTCTTTCCCTCCATCTCCCCATCCTTTTGGGATCTTTGGGTGTATTGACCGAAGAAGGGATTGTACCTTACCTCATGGGAAGAAGGGGATGAAGGCTCATAAAGTAAAAGTAGCAGGTAAAAGACAAAAGTCTATCATTCACCTTTGATATGCTTCACCCAAGGATCCTCGAGAAATAAGTGAAATGTTTCTCAACAATAAATAGGGGACCTACAAATATAATCACTCAATGTGTTAGTTGGGGGATAGGAGGTCTCATAACGAGTTAATCTATCATGATCATGGGTGCTTAGCGGTATGAAATTACCATCACATGGTCACCAAACCAGGTAGTGGCTCTGTGTTTCATGACTGAGTGAAAGTGGGTCTCATCATGAGCCAACCTTCTCATTTCCACAAAGTATTTGTGAATGGCATTGTCATACCTAGACACCAAGCCAGGATAATGGCCTCCACCTAGTTCCTTGAAACATAAAATAATAAAAAGGATTAAGAAAATGGAAATAAGTGGGCTTGGAAATATTTGTATTATGGACAAAGGACTACTCAACCTCTACAGAGGCACCCATAGGTAAGAAAATGCAAACCCTTTTATGTCATGAAACCCATGCCGAAGAGTTTACCCCACATCATATCACATGCACACATGACTAGGAATTGTTTCACCTAGGAAACACCCTAAAATTAGGGGTGATTGACCCAATAGGACATCTTGAGACCCTTTCCAAACCTAATTTTTGCAAGTTTCATAACATCTTTAAGTATTTGTTTGGGTTAGCTGGTTTCATGCACATGTTTAGGTGCTTTGATTGTTAGATGTGATTTACTTGCCATGATACTTATGACTTATGGACCCCTGGAGGGCGTACTTGTTTTATTTGCAGGACTTTACTCGATGAACAAGTATTCATGAGGAGATGATCAATTCAAACCTTCATGAAGGCTTGAATCCCAAGGATGGATGCAGAGACCTCGGGCTTAGGGCAAGACAGTGATGACGAGTTTGCACAATGAAGGAAGAGGATGTTTTCTTTTGAGGCAACTTGGCAAGCCTAGATGATGAGGGGCCACCCTTCACCACCTAGATGTTGGCTTTGGAGACCTTGGACCTCACCTTAGTAGCCCTATGTCATAACCCAGGGCTAGGGTTTTATATTGAGAGATGTTGGGTTGTAGTTTTGGCACGTGTGGCATGGAGGAGGGCCTTTGTAGGCCCAACATTTTGCTATATGACCTCAACATCTCATGGAGGATCCCTAACGTCACTCTCTTTAGGGTTTTATTTTGTGAAAAATAATTAAATTTTAAATTTTAAGAGCCAAATAGACATGTAGGCTCTGTTTTGTGAAAAGACACAAGTTTTGGGTATATTAGCCTGGACTTCCCATATAAATATGGTTGGTTAATTTCATTGTTTCATCATAACTCACCTCTCACAAGAAGGGGGACTGAAATTGACACCCTTTTTGGGGTACTTGGCTGAGATTTTGATGAACACTTGCTTGGAGACTTGTTTGGATGCATTTTGGATCATTTCTTATGGAATTTTGGCAAATCTAGGGTTTTTGTGCTTGATTATTCTTGGTGAAGTAAATCTGCAATTTTCATTTCATGATAAATGTTTATGGTATGTTTACTTGTTCATATTTAATATTACGAAATTGCTTGCTTAAAAACGCTAGGAGTAAAAAACATAAGGTGCTTCTTTCTTTCTCTTTGTTTTGTTAATCTTGCCTAAGAATATCTTGTCTAGACAAACTTCTAGAGTCCTGAAGTGTTAGCACTTTAGAAGCTTTGTCTAGTTCTTATTGCATTAAATATATTTCAAGGGGCTAAGGATAGGAGAAATCACTATAGGGCCTAGAAGTGCCTACACCCTAATTGAACCTTCTCTTAAGGGCTTGGTACTTGAGGATTTAAGGTGCTACTCCTCAAGCTTCCACCTTTTCATCTCTTAGACAAGTTTAATCATTGTTATTTCTCCAAGTTATTGTGATGATATAATTGACTCCATAAACTCTAAAAGGCACTAGTTCTCACTTCTCTCTTGTTGGAAGATTGATCAAATGCTCAAACCTTATTCTCTCAATCCTATGCTAACTAAGTCTAACACTAACTTAGCCTAAATATCTAACTTTCTTGTTGTTGTTATAAATGTTTTCTACAGCCATCTAACTGCATAAAAAAAATTTCATATACTAAGCTAACTCATAGCTAACTTACTTGTGACAATTGCTAGCCAATGTACTTGATATATGCTCAATTTTCAATGTCTTTTCTAGCAATTCTGAGCACTAATTTTTGTGGTTGTTACATAACTTATTGTTGTTGTAAAGTGATAAATTGTTGCAAATTTGCTTCAGCCACTTCATTTTTTGATTCTCTAACCTCTTTGAGGATTTTATTATCATTCGGTACTTGGAAATTGTACATACATGCTATATTATTCTTGTTATGGGAATGTACACCGACATTCTTCTTTTGCCTCAATTCCTCGGACGTAGACATGCTTAACTTTGATGACTAGTGAGAGTGGGGGTTTTGTTGTCATTATCCTTAGCCTACCCAACCCTTTAGGCCACCGGAGATGCCTCCCCTGGGGTAGACCTATTTCTACTCCTAAAACGTGGGGATATCCTACTGAGGTGACAGTGGTAGGACACCATGTTTGTTACACAAATCTCCCTCACCTTCCTAGGGCTTTGGGAAAGCACATATTATGCAATAATAGGTGGGAAAAAAAGAATTACTTAGAACCCTACACAATTTTCAGAAATACAAGATCCCAGGGCCATATGGGATACCTATATAAGTCTTCCTTAGATGTTATGACTTCATAGAATAGGATCCACACATGGTTATGGAAGCCTCTTGGCTCTCTAGTAAGGTCTTGGTTTCTTTCAATGCTACTTTCATTGCACTCATCATGAAGACAGGAAACTCAACAAGATTTGAGAACTTTTGGCCAATATATCTCTACAACAGTATTTATAATATCATCTCTAAATCATCTCTCTCATATATTAAAAGAAACAATCTCAAAGCAGGTCTCTCCGAAACAATTTGAATTTGTTGAAGGACACTAAATTCATGAGGCAGTTGTGGTTACTCCAAAAGGAATACACTTTATAAAAACAAAAAACCTCATGGTGATGATTGCAAAATTTGACCTCTCTAAAGCCTTTGATCATGTTAATTGGATTTTCCTACATCTCATCCTCATTCATTTAGGATTCAATTTACACTTTGTTACTTGGGTTATGGATTGCACCAATTTGGTGACTTTTGTAGTCTTAATCAATGGGTCAACTGTTAGAAAAGTAGGTGTTCTCGTTTAACCATAGACAATATGGCAATATTTTCACCCAACCATAGGCCGAAGCCACCCCCGAGAACCTTAACCTTGATAGAGAATAATTCTGGAAGAAAACTCTGGGCCTAATAGCCGATCAATGTAGCATACCTCTCTCTAGAGCTAGCGCACAAGGCAGAAAATCCAAACCAAAACCAAGAGAAATTCCAAGCCTAAAACTGAAAATACAAGTTGCAGTAGCTGGTGTTATCACTCCAAGAGTCACTCTAGGTTGCAAATCAAGTGATCTTGGTAACTTGATCAAATGCTCAATGAAATATATGAAATTGGATCAAAAATGAATAACTCACTCAACAACTCCCTCACTCAAGACACGTGAACATATCCAGAGAAGATAAGGCTCTCAAAAGGTATTGATCATATGGTTTTTAAACTCAGATGGATGGAGAACACTAACTATACCAGCAAGAGCATGTATATTAAAAACATAGATGAAAGGTTGATTATAACAATGAAGAATACTTATAATTCTAGTTTACCAATGCAAAGACAAATGAAAATTATCGGTCATTGAGTAAACAAAGAAATGAACATGACATTCAATCATAAGTACAAGAAGAGATGAATGAATAGAGGTCTGGACAATAACAATGAAATAAGCTTATGATTCCAGTATATATATATATATATATCAAAAGTCTTTACAATAAAAGAGTCTATAAAGCTCTCCAAATTCGACCCCCTAGATCCTCCCTTTGGTCCTATTTATATAGAGATTACATGCTCATACAGATCGAAAATAGATGGATCTCGTAATCTCCTCCCCTGTCTTTAGTTTGTTGAAGATATCCAACTCAAATCCAAATTTGTGAGGTGGCTAGCAAAAATAAAGTATAAAATTTATGGAAATATGCTTCTCAAAGATTGACCTAAATCTCCCAAATAAAAATGGATTTTGTAAAACTAAGAGAGGTTTTTGAAGAGGAGCTTGTGCTTGTGAAAAAACTCTCTCACTTTCCAAAAATACATTTCCATATCGTCATAATATATCTCCAAAGAAAGTGACTAAAACAGAAAAACACATATTTCCAAAATCTAGTCATATTCCTACATTCTAGGATTTGATCCCTAGAATATGAAATGAAGTGCCACTTGCACCCATGGATGATATTTGATGAGGTATTTGAGGAATATTCATCATCTTCCCCTAAAAATACTCCATCCAAGTCGAATTTTGACCAAATCTCATCCATGTTGAAAGTTGAAGAGTTGGTAGCGCAATACACATGAAAAACACAATTTGTGCTACCAACTTGTTGTAGATGGTTGTTTTGACCTTTATGCATGAAGAAATGACTTTGAAGGTGAATTGAAGGATGGAAGTGGTCTCTGAACACCATATGACATAATAAAACATTCAAATACCCTGAACAAAGTTGAATCTTACCATCAAACCTCACATATACCTCCTTTGCAAGAAATAAGGGTTTGCCATTTCAAATGCAGCTCAAGTGCATTGGAAAAGCACACAACCTTTCTGAAAACTAATACATGGATGTCTAATGTTTTAGGACCTCGAGGAAAATCTTCTGCAACACCTTTAACATAGCCAGACTCACCGTTGACTTGTTGACCAATCAAAACTTGATGTAACAAAACATAATATGCAGGGTATGTAGATAACTGTGAATTAATGGCTTGCTAGGATCCTCATATGCCATTACACACTTCTGCGAGGAGTTTAAACCTATTCCTTCATAATGACACTCCAAATACATGCTTTGTATACTTTTGGAACCAAAATTAGCACTTGTGATGAGGAAGGAAGCAAAAATGCTTTGTTCAGAAATTTGAGAGCAAAATTCTAGCTAGTAAGAAGCTTATGATATAATAGGTACATCATTAAGCCATGTAAGTTGATAATTTGATTTCAAAATGTATGTAAGCTTGTGACCATCAAATTAGACCATCAATCATCACCCACAAATCTTAAGAAGAAATCATCTTTGACCAAAACTTGTCCATGTTGAAAACATAAGAGTTTGTAGCACAGATAGTGTAAAAAAGGCAGTTTGCACTACAAACTTGTGATGTGAGGAGATTTTATTTAAACAAGGTCTCATAACGATTAAATATGACAAATGAGGGGAATAATGACTCTTTTTGGATGTAGGACCCACTCCTAGGCTCAAGATAACTCAAACTGAGACACTTTTCAATATGAGAATATTGACTAAGTGAACCTTGAAGACTACTAGTCACCCTTCCAATTCAACTAGCATGAAAAAACTTTGGTGAAAAGACTAACTAGAGAGGCTCACTTTCTAGGAGCTAACATCTGGCTCCAACTGGGATGGAAACTTCCCTGTGAGGTTTCCAAGAACCTAGTAGTTCTAGTCACCTTGTCCATTGGGCTATGGAGTCATCGGGCTTGTGCAACCAATCCCCTGCAAACCTTAAAGATTTGATATTCACTTATGTCATACCCTAATATATTGAAAACAACTCTGCTTATTCATTGAAAACTGAAAACCAATGCTCAACTACTGAGCTTATTCATGTACACTCCTACTCTAATAAACTGTATTGCTTGTTGATCAAGTGAAATCATGCTTCCAATGAAGCCATACAAGTAAAATCATGACTGAAAGGCTTCTTTTTATGCCATTGATTAGAAGATAATAATTAAATCATAATAGTGACCATAAAAAATCTTTCAGGAGATCACACTCACTGTCAAATGCAAGTGATATGATAAAATCTGAAAACTTAAGAGAGTCTGAGAGATAAGACTCAAGTAAGTCTGCCATGGGATCCTCAAAACTGTGATCACTATCATACATATTCAAAAACATTGACTGCTCATGTATGTCTTCCCCTTTGTTATATCCCTGTGACTCGGATCCATCATTATGATGTGTTGGCCCATTACAGCTGACAATTTCTAAGAGAAAAGAAGAGATATGTTCTTGATCTTTTACATCACTATCTCCATAATGATCAAATGAAGGATGAGTCTTTAAAAATATATCATGAGAGAATTGTTGATTACTCTCCCCAATAATGATATCTTTAAAAGATGTATCAAAACTAAGGAGATTTTCATTGGAATTTTGAACAATAGACTCATAATTATCATCAACCATAGCATAATTACATTGTTGATCATCTCCTTGCTGAAAATTAGAACTAAATGGCATTCCATTAGTCAACAATCCTTCATAAACTTTAAAATCTTCCTCATCATCACTATATTTTTCAAATATGGGAACATCGTGATAAAATCCTAATGGCAGAGATGAATATTTTTGCATATAATCATCAACAATATGATTTTGAAACATATTTGAAATAACATCACCGTCTTCATCATCATTATCATCCTTCTCATCTAGATTTGAATCAACAGGTTCATAAGAAGCAAGGTCTAAATCATCCTCAACAATGCAATCATCAATATTATCATCATGTATATCTGATATATCTTCTTCTTGAGAAATAACAATAGAAATAATTTTATCCTCATTTGTATCTTCATTAATATATTCACTTTCATCCTCACGACTAGAAGAAACAACATGCTGAATATATGAATGAAACTCCTCACAACAATGCTCAAAAAGAAGTTCCTGAGAAAAATACCTTTCACATCGATGATGGAATGCTAAATGAAATTCTTTTAAAGAAGATATGTTAGAAGGAGGCAAGGATCTATACCATTCGCGAGCATCCCCTTCCAATGAATACATAAACATCTTCATGAGCACATCTTCATCATGTATATGTAACTGAACCATACATTGATGAAATATGATGAGGTGATCTGAAGGATTATCCTCTTTCCTTTCTTTGAACTGAGGAAGGTAGTCTCCCCAAATATCCATAAGGGGTACTCGATGTGGGAAGCTATGGACTGCAGAAAATTTAAGAGGTGCAAACCTCCTATCCAAAAGAGCAGCAAAAGCCTTTAACATTTGAATATTGTGAAGTCACCATTGAATCCTTCCTTCATGGAGTTGTCGGATAGAAGATTACAACGACTATGATGCCCAGCCTTTGTCTATCATCAAAAGTTGGGACTATGTCGTCTCCTAGGGAAGCTTTCTTCAAAATCTTCTCCCCGACAACAACTCCAATTTGTTATCACTCCAAGAGTCACTCTAGGTTGCAAATAAAGTGAGCTTGGTAACTTAATCAAATGCTCAATGAAATATATGAAATTGGATAAAAAAATGAATAACTCACTCAACAACTTCCTCACTCAAGACACTTGAACATATCCAGACATGATAAGGCTCTCAAAAGGTATTGATGAGATGGTTTTTAAACTCATATGGATGGAGAACACTCACTATACCAACAATATCATGTATATTAAAAACATAGATGAAAGGTTGATTATAACAAGGAAGAATACTTATAATTCTAGTTTACCAATGCAAAGACAAGATGACAATTATCGGTCATTGAGTAAACAAATAAATGAACATGACATTCAATCATTAGTAGAGGAAGAGATGAATGAACAGAGGTCTGAACAATAACAGTGAAAGAAGCTTATGATTCCAATATATATATATATATATAAAGTCTTTACAATAAAATAGTCTATAAAGCTCTCCAAATTTGACCCCCTAGCTCCTCTCTTTGGTCCTCTTTATATAGATATTGCATGCTCATCTAGATCCAAAATAGATGGATCTCATAACTCTTCACCTATCTTTAGTTTGTTGAATATATCCAACTCAAATCCGAATTTGTGAGGTGGCTAGCAAAAACAAAGTATAAAATTTCTAGAAATATGCTTCTCAAAGATTGACCTAAATATCCCAAATAAAAACATATTTTGGAAACGTGAGAGAGGTTTTTTAATAGGAGCTTGTTCTTGTGAAAAACCTCTCTCACTTTCCAAAAATACATTTCCATATCGTCAGAATATATCTCCAAAGAAAGTGACTAAAACAGGAAAACACAGATTTCTAAAATCTAGTCATATTCCTACATTCTAGGATTTGATCCCTAGAATGTTTCCATTGATGAACTGAAGTGCCACCTACACCCATGGATGAGATTTGATGAGGTGTTTGAGGAATAGTCAACATATTCCCCTAAAAATACTCCATCCAAGTCGAATTTTGACCAAAGCTCATCCATGTTGAAAGTTGAAGAGTTGGTAGCGCAATACACAGGAAAAAACACAGTTTGCGCTACCAACTTGTTGTAGATGGTTGTTTTGACCTTTATGCATGAAGAAATTTCTTTGAAGGTGAAATGAAGGCTGAAAGTGGTCTCTAAACACCATATGACATAATAAATCATTCAAATACCCTGAACAAAGTTGAATCTTACCATCAAACCACACTTATACATCCTTTGCAAGAAATAAGGGTTTGCCATTTCAAATGCAGCGCAAGTGCATTGGAAAAGCACACAACCTTTCTGAAAACTGATACATGGATGTATGATGTTTTAGGACCTTGAGTAAAATCTTCTGAAACACCTCTAACATATCCATACTCATCGTTGACTTGTTGACCAATCAAAACTTGTTGTAACAAAACATAGTATGCAGGGTATGTAGATTACTATGAATTAATGGCTTGCTAGGATCCTCATATGCCAACACACACTTCTGCAAGGAGTCTGAACTTGTTCCTTCATAAGGACACTCCAAATACATGCTTTGTATACTGCTGGAACCAAAATTAGCATTTGTGATGAGGAAGGAAGCAAAAATGCTTTCTTCAGAAATACGAGAGCAAAATTCTAGCTAGTAAGAAGCTTATGATATAATAGGTACATCATTAAGCCATGTAAGTTGATAATTTGATTTCAAAATGTATGTAAGCTCATGACCATCAGTAATCACCCAAAAATCTTAAGAA
>JZKD02S1320619.1:0-11817 GCA_000966675.3 Picea glauca | reverse complement strand
TTCTAATGAGATAGATTGCTTACTAAACCATCAGTTCATGGGTCACCTCACTACTTCTAATTAGCATAAAAATAGTCTGGCCTATTTTCCCAATCCACATAGGGAACTACACCATTTCCAACGACCCACGTGCAAGAAAGGAGGCAAAAACCTTGCAAGAAATACACCTATTCCTAGGAGAGCCTAAAGGCCATGACCCACATGATCTTGCAGTCATCCATGTTAGATCTATTAGGATCACCCACTCCAATATCCATGTAGTTGATTTTGATGAAGATATATTTAAAGGAATACTATGGTATGAAGAATCCCTACAAAAGTTACCCAATGATGCTGCCAAGAAGGATATTTAATGTGAACAAGAGGGAATGAAGAGAGTGACAATTGACCAGTTCCATATATTACTCCAACAGGAACAAGTCGACACCAATGTTAAAGAGAAAGAAAAAGATAGAAAAGAGGAAAAGTTGGAATATAAGAGACTCCAGGCTGAGGAGGAATATCAAGGAAGGAAAGCTAAGGAGGAAAGAATCAGAAAAGAAAACTAACTTAAGGTAGAATAGGCTACACTTCAAATGATTAAAGTTGAAGAAGCCAAGGAAAATAAATTAGATGATGAGGTAGAGGCCCAAATATTGGTCGATAAAGTTGAAGCTAAACAAGTACCTAAAGAAGCCGAGGCTAAGAAAAAAGTCGAGGCTAAGAAAAATGAAGATGATTTGTTGGAACAACACCAGTTGTAGGATTTGAGTCGAACCCCAAACACTCCATCGACACTCAATTTGGGTATTTTGAACATGCCAACTCAAGAATACACTCCTCTCAATGCTATTCCGAAAGATTCTTCTTTTTCTTCTCAAGCCTTGAATTTTGAGGGCACTGTGGTGGCCATTGGATACTACTATTATGATAATAAAACGAGGAGTATTGAGAAGAGATCGAATAAAAGGAAAAGAGGATAAGACACCATCGAAGTCATCTATAGGGAGAATATTATAATGGAAGGAAGGGCTGACCCTATATTAAATAAAATGTTGTTCAAGTATCCTTTGCACTCCATGCTTTTGCAGGAATAAATGCCTTGTTCATCCTCGAAATAGACAATTACCTAAATGCTACAAAAACCAGGGTGACAGAGTTGGAGACTAAATTAAGGGATGCGAAAGACATGCTTACTTCAAAATTTGAGAAAACTTCTAGAGTAGCTGACACTCTCAATACAAAAAATTTGAATAGAGCCCTACAAAAATAGAGATATCAGATGAATTCTGAGTTTGAAATAATGATAAATACCCAATGGGACACCCATAATAGAGAATTGCAAGAAAAAAGAAAGAATCTCAAAACAACCATGGAGGAGAATAGGACATATACACTTACTGTGGATATCATCAAAACCCGGGCATTAGAGATAAACAAGAAGTTTGCAACTGATCAGAAAAAATTCCTCAATTTGCTCGGTAACATACAAACTGGCCGAGAAGAAAAAATCAGGATACAAGATAAATTGGCACAGATTCAAGGAAGGTATCATGAATCCATGAGTCTTTAGAGAAGATGCTTGGTTGGAAAGTTATGTGGGAGACTCCCCTCACTACACTACCAGTATACTCTGATAGAGAAAGACTTTGAAATCATATATTATTTGACACCTGTAAGCCTCTTTTCAAGAATGTACAGGTGACCCAAAAGGCAACAAATGACACCTACATAAGGCTATGGAATAACTCAAGTGATTTCATGGAAGAAATCAGAATGCAACCAATGCTCCCTATTTATGAAGCAACACCTACCACCTCAATAATTGATGAGGTGGAAGAATGTAAACAAATTAATCAAGTAAGATGATCCAGATGGAAGTCGGTGGCCTCCCACCTATTCCAACTAGCTCATTTTGGCAGTTTTTTCCCTAGTTTTCGAGTCCTTGACTTGCAGGTCCGTTTTGAGGCCCTAAACAACGTTTTTTAGGGCTAGCCATAGTTAGAATGATCTTTGATATATAGTAGCAAAATGTGTAGTCCTCGGATAGAACTTTCCAATGGGCTATCATGCACCTAAAATGAAGATCGTATGCAAAAGTTACGACCCTGGGAAGTTGATGTACTAACGTACCCAAAAGAGGCCCACATGACTTTTGGCACTTCATCTCTTAGGGTTAGGTTTTTTGGATGTCTAGGGTTTTTGACATTCCTGTTTATTGTAAAAAGGCCTTCAGAGCCTCATTGTAATGATCATATAGAGAATGAGTGCAGCTGTCGCATCTCTTCTCAGAGATAATCCACCACCATTCTAGCAAGCTTGTTTCCACTGCATTTTACAATTTCAACTTATTTCCTTATTGAATAGTAACCAGTTTTACTGTATATATGTTATTTTTTGTTAAGCATATTTTGATAATAATCTGTATTCATTTCGTTCTGTAAATACATTTCGTATCATAAGAATACAAAGTTTAAATCAGATTTAAAGAGAATCTTTGGAGGAACACCCGTTAAGACCTACCCGACTGACTAGAAAAATCAAACACTTTGTTAAAAATGCAACAAAGGAGTTACATCCAAAAGTGCCCACTAAATTTTGTAGTGTAGAGTTAATCGTGGAGAAATTAAAATCGGGAAAGATTGAGGACATTATGAAAATTATTCCCTCTAGGAACAATATCAGGATCATATGTAGGTGCAAAGCCTATGTTTCCTTATCAAGATCTCATGATAATAAAATTCCATACTTGTACCCATATGTCTCCTTTATTTGCTATCATTATCTTGTTTTCCGATTTAGAACATGAAGAGTAATTTTTCAAAATGACCCTGGGTTCATAATTTTAGGATTATCATGTAAACACACACTCCTCATTATAAAATGGAGGATTTTCCAAAAGAAAGGGCTTTTGGTTTCCAGATGTAGCAAGACAATATTTTTACTACATGTGAATTTGAACCTGAAGACATTTTTGAAGATTGTGGTGGTAATGTGTAATAATGTGACTATTCAATTTATGCATGTTTATTATTGTAATATGTGAATGTCGGTTTATGAATTACTTCTAAATTAATGTTCTCATGTTTACAGTTACCATGATTTTCAAATTGAGTACAACGACAGTGTGATGCAGTTAATTAATCAATTACTTGATTTTGACTAGTTATGTTGTTAAACATTCATGTTACTTGTATTATGAATTTCTTATGTGCAAGTAATACAAATATTTCACTGTACTCATCGATTTTAATTTTCTTCTTATCAGGATAGGGTAGTATATATTAGAATAGAAACCGCATCCTAGAACTATTGGAAGATTGGTTGTTGTCATTGATGTCAACCCTAGACATTGGCTTTTGGACCCCACAGTTGATCGAAGTCGATAGAAACACATGCAGATACAACACCCATGTATGGATAGTATAACTCATGCCACTTTTGGTGTTATGTGGCATGTCATGTGGATCCTCACGGTTGAGAAGACATGAATTTTTAAAGATGACAATGTGAATTGAAGCATAAACTACATGTTGACCCTAATGTTAAAAGGAAGGGACATAAAGGGTATTAATACATCTCATTATACATTCATTAATACACATAAGTTTATTAATGATAAATAAGATATAAGTCAAATTTCTGAGGAAATCTGAAGTAAAGAATGTCGAATTCCAAGGGAGGATGAAGTATTTTGGTGATGTGTTCTAAGGTATGTTATTTATAGGTCATATTACCATTATAAATTTGTTTATAGAACGATTCCAATGGTGAAATTGGGAGGATATTGAAAACACATATCAAGGTACCTTTGGTAAAAATTTCAGCTCTTGATTCGTTATACATTTGAAGATACACTCTATGGACGATAGTGATTTTAACTAGTCTCGAAGCTAGTCATAAACATGTGTTTCGGGTAAAATAGACATATATATTCATAGAGAATCCAAATTTAGTGAGACCAATTAAACTGGAAATATTACAAGATTTAGTTTCTTGTGTCCTAATTTCCGAATCTGATGTTAAATATTGAGTGTGGGGCATGATGTACAAGTTTTCTCTCTTGAATAAGCCAGAATTGAATAAGGTCTACCATTTTCTCTATAACTCCTTTTTTGGGAGGATTCAAGGAGTGAAACTTGGAGGAGTTTCAGAGAATACATTGAGGAATATCATCTATAAGATCAAAGTATTCCAAAAAGTGAATAATTGTAGAAGTTGAAGAAGTATCAAGAAGCATTACCAGGTTCTATGTGATGGTTGGTTGATGGTGATAATTTAATGTAAAGTTTTATTATATCTCATATATTGTTGGGTGGAAGGAAGAGGAAATGATTTAGAGGTCAACCCTCTTTTGATCTTGGAGGATTGTATCTTCCTTTTGTAGGTTTATCCCTCCCTTTATATTTGGAAGCTATAGCTTCCCTTGGAAGTCATTACTTCCCTTGAACAATAACTATTTATTACTTCTCATATATTGTGCATGGTGTATTGTGGTGTATTGGTGTAACTCTTACACTTTTTCTCATTATTCATTGGATATAATTGAATATATAATCTGGTTGAATTATAAGTTGAAAAAGTGTTTAAATTGTACTTGATATCAATTCACCCCCCTCTTAGTATAAACAATTGGTATCAGAGCAGGTTACCTTCAATACAATTTAACCATTGGAAGGAAGATCCTAAGAAAAAATGGAAGAGCACATTCCAAATGGTATTCCACAATTTCATGGAAGAAATTATGCATATTGGAGTGATAGAGTGTATACCTACTTAAAATATTTGGGAGTGGATATTTGGTACATAGTTGTAAATAGCTATGTAATCCCAAAGAATTCTCCAACCGATCCAAATGATAAGAAGTCAATGAGTTGCAATTAAAAAGCCATATATGTTATTCTAGAAACATTGACACCAAGTATTGCAACAAAAGTGATGATTTGCAACACAACTAAAGAGGTATGGGACAAAATCAAAAGCATTTATGAAGGTAATCCTAAATTCAACTAGGTAAATCTTCAACAACATAGAGCAGAGTTTGAAAACTTGAAGATGGATGAAAAGGAAGATATTGTAACCTATTTTCTTAGAGTTGTTGAAGTTTTCAATGCTATTAGAGGATTAGGAGAAGAGATAAATGAATCTTTGGTTGTACAAAAGGTGTTAATATCACTCCTCTTGAAATATAATACTAAGGTCTCCGCCATTGAGGAAACTAGGGACTTGAACAAAATGACAATGGATGAATTACATGGGTCTCTCATATCATATGAAATGATAACAGGTACAGAAATTGATTTTCTAGATAATGAAGCAGCCTTTAAATCCATAAAGAAGACAAAATCCATGAAACACAAGGCCAAAGAAAGTTCATATTGTGACCTTGATCAAGAAATATAAAGTTTTGTAAGAAGACTTCAGAAGGGATCCGACAGATACAAAGGCAAGTCTCCTCTCAAACGCTTTAATTTTCGTAGAGTAGGACATATTACTGAAAGACGCCATTATGAAAAAAGAGTCTACAACAAGAAAAAGAGTTTCTACTCCAAGGATGATGGCACATCTTCAGATGAGAGTGATGAAGAAGAAAAATATGCAAAAGAAGTCCTCTTCATAACCCAAGAAACTCATAATGATGATCACAAGAATTCTAAAGAAGAAGAAGTCAATTTTGAAGAAGAATCTGATGAATAAACAAGCTTTGATTGTTTTTGGGGATAAAAAAACAACACAGAAAGCGAACAAGAAGATCAGATTCTTGGAAAATTAAAGGATGTAGAAACTGAAAATAGAAAGCTCAGAAACAAAAATAGAAAGTTAAGAAGCAAACCGAGTACTTTTGAAGAAGAGAATCATAAGATTGAAAATATTATTGATAGATTGAAGGAACAATTAGAAGATTATGAGAAATTGAAAGTAGAATTTGATCACACAAAAGGGGAACTAATATTGACAAAAGAGAAGTTGGAGAAGTTTGAAAGAAGCACTGAAAAGTTAGATGAAATCCTTAGTAGTCAAAGATCACCAAACGACAAGACATGACTAGGATACAATGCCAATTTGAAGGAAGATGAAAAGGATGGAACCAACACTCCAAAAGAAGTTGAAGAACACGATAGAAGACCATCTCTCATCATGAATGAGAGAAATCAAAGATCAAGATTCATAAGGAATGAAACACCAAGAAGGCCCTCTTCTAACAGGTATGCAAATATTTTTCTTGGTCATTGTTATACTTGTGGAAATTTTGGACACAAAGAAATCAATTTCAAAATCAATGGAAGGAACAACTATGAAAGAAACATGAATGGTGTAAATAGTAGATATGAAAATGTTCGTGGAGCTATCAAAAAAATTTATAATCCATTTTCCCTGTTGATGGACCAAAATATTGTATGCTACAAATGTAATAATCTTGGTCACAAAGCATGAGATTGCAGAGATATGAAAGAATATGCTCCTATGCCTGATGTCCCTAAGACAACCACAATATGGAGAAGGAAAGAAATTCCAAACAATGAATATTGTCAAATATCATTGATCTTTGAAGAATGTAAAGAAGAAGATGAATGGTACATAGACAATGGATGTTCTTCACACATGGTTGGGGATCAAAACAAATTTATTCTCTTGAATAGAAAGGGTGAAAATGTTGCTTTTGGAGATGACTCATCTACCAAAATACTTGGAAAAGGGTTATTAAATCTTGGAATTGAAAACATAAAAGCATACAATGTCCTATTGGTTGAAGATCTGAAGCATAATCTCCTTAGTGTCAACAAAATATGTGATCAAGGATAAACTCTCACATTTGACTCATGAAGATGCAAAATCAGAGAAGAAGGTTCATGAAGATTGGTTGCAACTGCAACAAGAATACCAAGTAACATATACATCCTAGACCAAGAGAAAATAAATAAGTTTGAAGACACATGGAAGACCTTGAAGGAATAAAAAGACGAGAAGACCGGAAAGAAAAATGAAGTGTTATTAAGTGTTATATGTTCAGGGGGAGTAACCCCAAAGAAGAGAGTTACCTTTTTCCATTGAATTCAAGGGAAGAAGCCCCACCCTTTTCCATTGATGTCAAATGGGGAGATTAACTAGGAGCATGATGGCAGGGGGAGCATGAGTGTTTCCATCAATGACAAAGGGGGAGATTGTTGGAAGGTTGGTTGTTGTCATTGGTGTCAACCCTAGCCATTGTATTTTTGACCCCACAATTGATCAATGTAGATAGAAACAATTGCATATACAACACCCATGGATGGATAGTATAAGTCATGCTTCTTCTGGTGGTATGTGGCACATCGCGTGGATCATCACGGTTGAGGAGAAATGAATTTTTGAAGATGACAATGTGAATTGAAGCAGAAACTACATGTTGGCCCTAATGTTAAAAGGCAATGACATAAAGGGTATAAATACATCTCATTATACATTGATTTTTCAACACACACAAATTTATTAATGAACAAGGAGATCTAAGTCGAATTTCTTAGGAAATCAGAAGTAAAGAAGGCTGAATTTCAAGGGAGAATGAAGTCTTTTGGTGATGTGTTCTAAGGTAGTTATTTATAGGTCATATTGCCATTTTCAATAAAAAATTGTTTATAGAACGATTTAGATGGTGAAATTTGGAGAATATTGAGAAGACATATCAAGGTACCTATGGTAAAAATTTCATCTCTTATTCTCTATACTTTTGGAAATACACTCTGTGGAAGATAAGGTTTTTGATTAGTCCTAAAGCAAGTCATAAACAAGTGTTCTGGGTAAAACAATCATAACGTCTTCATAAATAATCAAAATGAAGTGAGACCAATTTCACTGGAAAGAGTACGAGATTTGGTTTCTTGTGTCCGAATTTCCGAATTTGATGTTAAATGTTGAGCATAGGGAATGTTGTACAAGATCTCTCTCCTGAATAAGCTAGAATTGAATAAGGTCTACCATTTTCTCTATAACTCCTTTTCTGGGAGGATTCAAGGAGTGAAACTTGGAGGAGTTTCAAATAATACATTGAGGAATATTAGCTATAGAATCAGATCATTCCAAGAATTGGAGAATTGTATAAGTTGAAGAAGTATCATGAAACATTACCAAGTTATATGTGATGGTTGGTTGATGGTGATAATTTAATGTAAAGTTTCATTATCTCTCATATATTCTTGGGTGGAAGGAAGGGGCAAGGATAGAGAGGTCAACCCTATCTTAATCTTAGAGGATTGTATCTTCCTTTTGGAGGTTTCTCCCTCTCTTTATATTTGGAAGTTGTAGCTTCCCTTGGAAGTCATTACTTCCATTGAACAATAACTATTGATTACTTATCATATAATATGCATGGTGTATTGTGGTGTATTGGTATAACTCTTCTACTATTGCTCATTGTTCATTAGATATAATTGAATATATAATCGGGTTGAAGTATAAGTTGAAACATTGTTTAAATTGTACTTGATAGTGATTCACCCCCCTCTCAGTATCAACAAGAATTGTAATCATTCATCTTAGTTTAGAATTAGTTAGTTAGGATTTAGTGAGTATATTAATTGGACTGGTAACCAGGCCAAAATATGGTCAAAAATGCTATCCCAAACAAGAGTGGGTCTAATTGGGGCCTTCCATCGGGCGTTTTACCTCATCTGATTGAATGGGTCATTCTGGCTCGTCAACATAATGCGTATGCCTTGGTGTAGTTTAGTCTATTCGATGCATTGGTGCTTTAATCAATTTGGTGCATTGAGAACATTTTTTTCAAAAAATGTTGGTTTTTTTATAAAATATGTTAAGCTACACTGGTGCTTGTGGTCTATATATGCAACATTGTGATTTATATGTAAGTTCATTGGTACCTATTTTGTTGTTTTATTGAGTTAAATTCTAGTGCATGTGAATATATAGGATGAAGTAGAAGTATTTTTTGATAAAATCGATATTTTACTACAAAATATTTTAGAATAACATGGTGTGTTTGACATTATTGTGCACTTGGGAAATTTAGTATATGGGATGCACTAGTGTTGTAGTTGATTGGGTGCACTAGCAAGTTTTTTTTTTCGAAGTAGTTGTTAATTTTTTATAAAATGTGTTACAATACTTTAGTGCTTCTGGTATGTATATGCACCGATGCACAATTTATGTAAGTGAATTGGTGCATTAATAGGGTTGAATAAAAAATGCATTGGTTCATTAATAGAATTGAAGCACACCAAAGAAGAAAATCTACTAAAACCTTTGGCTACCCACCTCCACTAGAAATAAAGAATGCATAACTGGTTCCACTAAAAATCTATGGTAAATGGTGTTTTCCTTGCATTGTTAGGGTTAAACATGGATGTTTAGTTGGAAAAAGGTGAGTAGTATGAAAAAAGGTGAGCCTTGTCAACACCCTAAATTTTCACCATTGCTCCATTTTTTGTTATCACAAACTCATTGAAAAGAGAATTTATAACTTAGTCTTAATTATCTTTTGAAGGCATCTAAATCATGAAAAAATGCATGGGAAGGCCTTGAAAACGTTCCAGAAGTTTAGGACCTAAAAATTATCAATTTTAGGACCATTTCTAAGATGATCCTAGATTAACACCTAGATTAGTCCTTCCCCATGCCACTTGATTAGCAATGGTATCCATTACATCAAGTTCCTATAATATAGGAGGGAACTTCTATTGGATTTAGTTCCTAATGAACAACTTTACCTATGAAGAAGTTACCTTTCTTAAAAATCCTAAAAGAGTTGTATATTTATAGGGTGAATTCTCTTCAACTTGGTTTCCATGATTTGGTTTAGTTGGCCAAGTACTCTTCCAGCTCTAATGTATCCAACTAAAGAAAACAATATGGTTGAATCATTTACATATTAAACACAAGGTATAAGCCAAGGAAGGGTGGAAGATTGGAAGATTCACTTCCAAATAATTCTCACCCACATCCTTGGTGATTGTGTAAGGCCCATATCAGAGTGGTATGAGCATATTGTGTAGGAATGTGAGTCACTATTTTCACAAATGAAAACATACATTTTCCCCAACCTAAAACTTGTCTAGAACATTATGTTTATTGTGTTGTTGTTTGTACTTGGAGTTGGCTTTCTAGAGAATATCATAAACTTATTGTTGGATGAGATGGATCCATTCAAAAAATTTGGTTTCTTTGTCTAGCTTATTCTGATCATGGGAGACATCTTCTTGTGTTAATGCAATGTGAAAATCTACATCAACTAGGGCCAATGGTTGGAAGCCTAGGCACATATGAAAAGAGTCATGGTCATTATAACTATGAAGTGTTTTGTTAGCTATGTTGAATACAAGGAAATTTCATCCCACATACATGGATGTTTATATTTATACCTTCCAAGGACATGGAAAATCATCCTATTGACTACTTTTGTCTATCCATTGGTGTGGGGATGGAAGAAAGTCGATTTAGTCAGCTTGGTGTCCATTAGGGGCTTAAATATGAACCAAAAGATACATAGTAACCTACTATTATTAGTGATAATGGCCTTTGGAAATATAAAATGAACCCAAACATGTTAAATGAAGAGATTAGTAGTTCCTTTTTTTGTGACATTCTTCATAGAGGGTGCCAAAATTTGCATCTCAAAAGTCCAATTAACAATGACAAAAAAAAAATCATTGCCATGCATGGTTGAGGGAAGACTTGACATAAAATCCATGGGGAAAAATTCCCACTGCGTATCTGGAGTCAGTAATGGAGTGGACAATCCATGCTTATTAATTGCATGTTTAACAATAACAAGGATCTGCACAACTTGGTATATCTACTAAAATCTTGTCAGAGCTTTAGCCAATATAAATACTTCTACAACACTTTCACAATCTTTTCAATGTCAATGTTCCCTTCCACTTAAATTTATGTGTTTATGAAATCATTTTCTCACAGTTTCCTAAAGAAACATAAATATGACCTAAAAGGCATAGCATTACATCCTACATATGAAAGCATGAAACTTATTTACCTTCAACTAGTATCTAATATGTAACTAGAAAATAAGATTATTGTTATATAGCTAAGGCCATTGTGAGGTCTCATGTCCACAAGAATGAAAATTGTGGTTATTGCCACAATCAAAGGTTGATTGAGGTAGTTTGTGAATTTACTAGAGCTTCCATTCTTGTACTTCAAGTGGTAATTTTGAAGATCTATGGAGAACTTATAAAATGAACATGGATATCCAGATCAATCACCCTTATGTTTCCTTGATTCTAGCTCTCAAATATATGTCGTACATTAAAAGGTGGCATTGCCCATAACCATCACATATAATAACACCAATGTATATTGACACCATTGTTATAGGTTGTTAATGTCATTGAAGAATGTAACCATGTGTCATATAATGCATGCATGTTTTTTCCATACTCTCTCACTTCAATCTCAAATATAATTTTGGCATGTTCAACAATATTTATCCTCTCCCATGAATTTTATGTGACGTGAATGAGAAATAATATATTTTATCCTCTTCCATGAATTTTATGTGACGTGAATGAGAAATAATATATTTCGAGCATACCCATCAATTCCTTTGAGCCAACATTGGATAACCACTTGTTTAGATCTCAAAATCTCAAATTTCAACAACTTTCTGGTGGATTCACCATTTAAAATGTATATATGGCCTTTAAAATAATCCCAATAAAATACTAATGCATGGTAAGTGCATATTTAAATATTCGGTAGTATAATTTAAACATTTAATTATGGGAAGAATGGAAGTAAATGTTTTTTCCAATCAATCTTAAACATGCACATAAAGAAATGTGTATACAAAATTCGTCATAACAAAATTTAAAGAATTAAATTACA
>JZKD02S1320597.1:0-11817 GCA_000966675.3 Picea glauca | reverse complement strand
GCTACAACTTCCAAATATAAAGGGAGGTATAAACCTACAAAAGGAAGATACAATTCTCCAATATCAAGAGAGGGTTGACCTCTCTATCCTTACCCCTTCCTTCCACCCAAGAATATATGAGAGATAATAAAACTTTACATTAAATTATCACTATCAACCAACCATCACATAGAACCTGATAATGCTTCCTAAGACTTCTTCAACTTCTACAATTCTTCACTTCTTGGAATACTTTGATTCTGTAGATAATATTACTCAATGTATTCTCTGAAACTCCTCCAAGTTTCACTCCTTGAATCCTCCCAGAAAAGGAGTTATAGAGAAAATGATAGACCTTATTCAATTCTAGTTTATTCAGGAGAGAAAACTTGTACAAAATGCCCCGCACTCAATATTTAACATAGGATTATGAAATTAGTAAACAAGAAACTAAATCCCGTACTCTTTCCAATGCAATTTGTTTCACTTCATTTGGATTCTCTATGAAGACGTTATGACTATTTTACATGGAACACCTGTTTATGACTAGCTCCAGAACTAGTAAAAAACCATATCTTCCACATAGTGTATCTCAAAAATTATAGCCAATAAAGAGATGGAACTTTTACCACAAGTTCCCAGATATGTCCTCTCAATATCCTCTGAATTTCACCATATGAATCATTCTAGAAACAAAGTTATAGTGAAAATGGTGAGATGACTTGTAAATATCATACCTTAGAACACATCACCAAAAGACTTCATCCTCCCTTGAAATTTGGCCTTCTTTGCTTCATATTTCCTATGAAATTCGACTTATATCTCCTTTTTCATTGACAAACTTATGTGTGTTTCAAATGAATGCATAATGATATGTATTTATACCCTTTATGCCACTTCCTTTTAACATTAGGGATGACATGTAGTTTCTGCTTCAATTCACATTGTCATCTTCAAAAATCCATTTATCCTCAATCGTGAAGATCTACGTGACGTGCCACATACCATCAGAAGCTGCATGACTTATACTATCCATCCATGGTTGTTGTATCTGCATGTGTAATTTCCTTCATGTCTATCTACTTCAATCAATTGTGGGGTCCAAAAGCCAATGTCTAGGGTTGACATCAATGACTACAACCAATGACTAGGGTTGACATCAATGACAACAACCAATCTTCCAACATTCAAGCTTGTGTAAAGAGGGGAAGATCTTCCTTGAGAAGCAAGCTTGTGAGCTATAGAATTCTGTTTTTTTTGTGTGGCCCCTTTGCAGCTCGGGGGGCTAAGGGGGGAGAAGAGTACCCCTAACATTGGTTGGGAGGTACCGGCAAGGTATTTGTGATTAGCAAGCAAGAGTAGGGAAGGAGTGCAAGTAGCTAAAGGATATCTACAAAGTTCTTTTTCATCAATCCCGATATTTTATATTTTGTATTTTACTGTAATAAGAGTAAATTGTTAAATAGAAATCGTATAATAATTGTTGTGTTATGTTGAAATTTTGGAATTTAATTTGCAAGTGGTTGAAGGATCCCTGGTGTGACTGAGATTGAAGTTTGAATCCACTGTCTTTTAATTTTAATTGTATACTCGTTGTTGTGTTATGTTGAAATTTTGGAATTTAATTTCCAAGCGGTTGGAGGATCCCTGGTGTGACTCGGATTGAATTTTGAATCCACTGTATCTTATTTTTAATTGTATACTCACTGTTGTGTTATATTGAAATTTTGGAATTTAATTTCCAAATGGTTGAAGTGTTCCTGTTCTAACTCAGATTGAAGTTGAATTCAATGTCATTTATTTTTAATATAGAACTCCAAAATCTTAGATCCCTGACAATCACTTTAATAGACCCTATATCACGATTTTATTCGTTGTGAATTTATGGAATTCTGGATTCTAGAATAGTTGTCACTGCAAGGTCCTGATTAACCTGATGTCTAATCTAGTTTCTGCATTAATCATTTGAATTACAAGTTGAGCGTTGGTTTGATGTCTAATTTACTTTATGTATCAATCATTTTTAGTTACCTGTTGAGTGTTGGTCTGATGTCTAATTTACTTTCTGTATCACTCATTTTGAGTTACCAATTGAGCGTTGGTCACCGTTGGGTCTGATAACACCATAGCGTGCCTTGATGGTGATGTTAATTTTAGGTTAAGTTCCTGCACATTGAATGTGATCCAATTTTAAGGTTACATTATATTCAATTCATGTTTACTTGGAGTGGTGGAAGTCAACCTCCGTTGTGTCCAGTTTTCATAGTGTTTTAATTGCAGAAACAAAAATTGAGGAATAACAATGTATAAATTCACAACTCCGTCCTAGCACTTGAATGATTGACTTGAATGATTGATGTAGGTGACCTTCGTGGAATTAAAATTTGAGTTGATTATGCTTGATAGTTTAGGTGTTGGGATATAATTTGGTATTCATTCTCTCTCTTTCTCGTCCACGTGTAAACCCAAAATTTTTAATCGACAATGTTTTGTTTTTGTTTCTAAGAGACATTTCAACGCCTTTCCGGTTTCAGGAACCTTTGAGAATACTGTTGTGGAACTCTATTTAATTGTAGGTGTTTTTTCGATTTTAGGATGTTTTGGCCATTACCACATGCCATACAAAAGGCAGGTTGATAATTGCTTAACGCCATGATTAAAATTATTAAATCGATAGAGTGCTAGCTTACACATGAAGTAGAATCATAAACAATTTATGAATCGCTAAATGTTAGTAATAATAGTAGAATATAAGTATAGATTATATATAAATGTAAGGATATTCACTTGACATAAATCCGTAAATCGTCATGTGGTGTTTGCTTTTTTTAGAACTAAATCTCTTGATCTACAATGTATGTGGTCATATATGAATATAAGTGTTAAATATATAAATCTAGAAATAGTCACGTTGGTGTGAATCCTATAATCATCATGTGGTTGTTGCTTTTGTTAAAGCTAAGTCTCTAGATTTCTTAATGAAATTGGTCTTATGTGAAGTTAAGTATTAGTTATATGAAAATTTAAAGATAGTCATGTGGTTAAGTATTAGTTATATGAAAATTATATTTGTGTGAAACATATAATTAACATGTGGTTGATGCTTTTATTTAAAGTTTAATCTCTTGAGCCCTTATTGTATGCGATCTTATATGAATATATAAATTCAAAGGGAGGTATATATGGCATGTAATTATGTTAAATGCATAATCTAGATGCTATATACATTTTGGAATTTGACTTATCTTCTACCAATTAAGAACTGTTGCTAACATTGTGATTAGAGGTAGAATTAAAGAAAGGTTGTGAGTCGAATTTGTAACGAATTAATTATTTTGATTAGGATTAACATGTGTATTATATAAAGCCTTCTGGCTAGAGAACTTAATGTGTGGAATTTTTTCTATGAGCGTGTTAAGAAGAATTTGTTATGTCTCATGATTGATGTCATAAGATGTACTTGCCTAATTTACTGGAGTAATGTTAAATGATTTATTAGATTATACTCTGTGTTTAGAGAATTTATGAATGGGTTGATGTGGATTGGGTGATGATTATTAATGGTATGTTGTTGGTTAAGGGAATTAGATATCTCCTTGTTATTCAAAACAATCGCCAGCCCTGAGACCTTAAATGGTCAAAATCAATCAGATGAATCATGGACTTGAGCTTTGATTACATGTCTTGGAGGTATTGACCTTGAATGATAGGTTGGGTGGGTAGCTTCCTTATGTTATATTTATGTGATATGGTTGGTTAAATAATATTGATGTCGCATTCAGATTAATTGTGAAGTTTCTAATGTATGTTGTGACACTTATCACTTATCCTAACTAAAATAAATATTTCTTTTTACCTTTTTGTACTCATTTGTTGTTGTAACGGAAGGGATGTTACATATGGTATCAGAGCGGGTTCAAACCCGTGACATTGGAATGTTACGCCTTCCACTATTTTAACTGAATGATTAAAACATATCACTAATTAAATTTTGAAATTGTCCATGTAGGTAATCATGGTTAGAGGACGTCGGGGAAGTAGACGTCGTGATGCTGGAGGAAGAGGTGTGATGCCTCCGATAGTATCCACACTGGAGGGGTATAAACCCCAAGGAAAAGAACATATCATTGAACATGAGAAGGTTTCTATGGGATATGTGGTAGGTATGATGAGATCATTCCAAAGGATGTTAGAGGCATTGATTAATAGACTAGATCGATATGAGGGCCAAGTGTCTATACCCAATGAGGGTTCACATCACGCTCTAGCTGGTAGTAGTAGTATGCGCAGAGAACTCGAGAAGGTGAAGTTCCTTGAGTTTATGGGTGCCAGGGATGGCTCAGCCGTCGAGGCATGGTTGGATAATATGGCGATGTGCTTTGCACTTTGTGATTTCACCTCCAACATGAAAGTCCACATGGAGGTATTTCAACTGAAGGGGAGTGCTATTATTTTGTGGACGATGCTCCTATCTCAACTAAACATGGTCGTCGAAGAGGTGTCATGGGAGTTGTTCGAGGAATGGTTCCGAAAGAGGTACTTGTTCAAGGAATTCATTGAACATCATCTTAATGAGTTCAATGCCTTACAGCAGGGTGGTCATACGGTGCCAGAGTATGAGGCCAGATTCATGGAGCTACTTAAGTATGCTCCACATATGAACATAGAGAAGTTAAAGGTAAACAAGTTTGTGTTTGGCCTTAACTTCAACATTCGTGCGAAGGTGAGGATTCTAATGCCTCAAACGTTGCATGATGTAGTTCAAAAGACCCTCATAACTAAGGAAGAGATGAACAATGGGGGTCAGGGGAGGACTCCTTCTATACTGACTGGACATACGACATCAGGAGTGAAACAACATCAGACACCATCCAGACACATTAGGGCATCGAGATAATCCTAGAGGACCTGTGTTCATGAAACCACGATGACAAACTCCTCAGCAGAGGACTCCTTACAGATGACCACAAAAGAAACAACAATGTCATCAATAGTAGCAACATTTTAGGTCTGTTAAACAGACCAGACCAGGGTCACAGACTCCTAGGACAACAACTTCTACTTTGGGGACCAAGAGTATTGGACCAAAGACTAGATGTTGGACATGTGGAGAGCCACATTACCAGCGAGACTGCCCGATTGAGAAGGCCAGAGTGACTGGATCATCGGGACCCACTACAGTGAGAGATTTGGGCAAGTCCCACTGGATACATGCAACAGTGAACAACTGTCAGGCCGAGCACGAGTCCACTGTGCTCAATACTTCATGTACAATCGTTGACCGAACTTTTAGTATTTTCATAGATCTAGATGCTACATAGAGCTTTATCTCTAGTGTAGTGCTAAAAATAATTAAGGTAAAGGAAATCGATCAGGACGAGTTCACATACGTAGATATGGCATCGGGTGCCAAACATGAGGTTGGAGGAAAGGTTACATATTGTAGCATTAACTTGGGAGATTTTGTAATGAAGCCCAACCTATATGTCACGATCTTAGGATCTTATGACATAGTGATGAGTATGGACTGGTTGAAATCGCATGATGTGATACTTAACTATAAAATGAAATGGTTAAGTCCGACAAATGATTTGGGATGGAGTAGAGTGATTGTAAGAAGAAACCAGGGAGTGTCCTTGAGGTTTATTTCTTCTCTACAATTGCAAAAGAGTATGCGCAAGGGATGCAATATATATGAAATCTTAGCACTAAATGAAAAGGGCGAGGCAGAAGGATTAGAAAACCTTACTATACTTCAAGAGTTTGTAGATGTGTTCCCAAAAGAGTTACCAGGTTTACCACCCGAAAGAGAGTTGGAGTATACAATAGACTTGAAACCTAGAACTGAACCCATAACGAGAACGCCTTATCGGATGTCAACGCCTGAATTACAGGATTTGAAAATGAAATTGAAGGAATTGTTGGACCTGGGACTTATATGCCCAAGTGTGTCACCTTGGGGTGCGCCAATTATTTTCGTAAGGAAGAAGGATGGATCATGGATACTTTGTATTGAATATCCTCAATTAAACAAAGTGAAGATCAAGAACCAGTATCTGTTGCCAAGAATAGACAATTTTTTTGATTAGATGAAAGGAGCGATGGTGTTTTCAAAGATTGAATTGAGATTAGGATATCACCAGTTACATATTAAAGAGGAAGATATGCCTAAGACCGAATTTAAGATGAGATTCAGGCACTATGAGTTTACAATTTTGTTGTTCGGACTGACAAACGCCCTAGGGGTATTCATGAGCTTGATGAATGGGGTGTTCCGCGAATACTTGGAAAATTTTGATCAAGTATTTATTCATGAAATATTGATTTATTCTTGGATGAAAGAAGAACATGATGAACATTTAAGATTGGTACTGCAGTGTTTATGAGAAAACAAATTGTACATGAAACTATCGAAATGTTCTTTTTACCAATTGAAGATTCATTAGTTGGGACATATCATATCTGGTGAAGGTATTTCTATAGATCCATCGAAAGTAGAGGATATTATGGAATGGCCAACACTGACAAATGTATAAGAAGTACACAGATTTATGGGTTTAGCATGATATTACCGATGATTCGTCAAAGGTTTTTCGAAGATAGAAAATCCGATCACAAAATTTCAAAAGAAAAACGAGTAGTTCTTTTGGACAGAGAAATGCATGGAATAATTTCATAAACTTAAAGAGTTGTTGACGACAACACCAATACTGAAAGTCCCTGACATGGAAAATGAATTCTTGGTATGCACAAACACATCCAAGGAAGGTTTAGGTGGAGTTTTGATGCAAGACGATCGAGTGATCGCTTACATTTCAAAGAAATTG
Source organism: Picea glauca (assembly GCA_000966675.3). NCBI lineage: Eukaryota > Viridiplantae > Streptophyta > Pinopsida > Pinales > Pinaceae > Picea > Picea glauca. Next base: position 5,011 of record JZKD02S1320597.1, on the reverse strand, counting down.
AGAAAGCATGAGGAGAACTATGCAATACATCAATTAGAGTTATTGGCAATTGTATATGCCTTGAGAGTTTGGACACACTATCTAATTGGATGAAAATTTGAATTAAAGATAAATCACTGTGGATTGCAACATATATTTACGTAGAGTGACTTGAACGCATGATAGAGGCGTTGGTCATAATTACTTAGTGAAGACGACTTTGAGATTACTTACATTAAAGGAATGATGAACATAGTGGCAAATGCATTGAGTTGAAGAACACATATTATTGGTAATACCTCTTAAGACAATCTTCGAGAAATGATTCTAACCTTACAGATAGATGATGATTGGTACAAGGATGTTAAGTATAATATTGGACAAGATACCATGATGGTACCAAAGTATGAAGGTTATTCATTAGACAACGCTGGATGGTTTAGATTTAACAGAAGAATTTACGTATCGCCTAATGATGAATTAAGAAGTTTGATCTGAAATGAAGCACATCAATCATTTTACATGGCTCATCCAAGATTCACGAAGATGAAGGTAGACCTTAAACCTTTATTCTTCTGGAAGGGAATGAAAGAAAACATAGTTAGTTATGTGGCGAGATGTCTAGAATCTCAGCAAGTGAAAGTTGAACATAGACATTCAGAAGGATTTTTACAACCACATGTTATTCTAGAATTGAAATGAGATTTCATTTCGATGGAATTTATTGTTGGATTGACACTGATGTCAAGGAAACATGACTCAATTTTAATGGTAGTAGACAGTTTGACGAAGAGTGCACAATTAATCCCAGTACGTACGATGTATCAGACGCTAGAAATCGCGAGAGTATTTGTCAACGAGAATGTGAGATTACATGGAGTACCAAGAATGATCATATCTGATTGAGGATCGATGTTTACAAGATGGTTTTGGACGAGTTTCCAAGAGGCTTTGGGAACACAGCTGAATTTCAGTACAACGTATCACCTTGAGACAGACGGACAAACAAAAAGAATGAATCTGATTTTGTAGGATATGTTGCGTATGTACATAATGGACCAACAAAAACATTGGGAAGATTTCTTGCCGCTAGTAGAGTTTTCATACAACAACAACTATCATAATACCATTAATGTGGCACCGTTTGAATTTCTTTACGGGCGACCGTGTTAGACGTCGTTGAGTCGGGATCGACTTGAGGATAGGGTCCTGGTAGGACCATAAGTGATTCAAGAAATGGAAGAATAAATGAAATCAATAAGACAAATGATTAAAGAAGCACAAGATCGACATAAGAGTTATGTCGATGCACATCACGTTGACCACAATTATGAAGTTGGAAATAGAGTTTTCTTGCAGGTGAAATTGCATAAGAGTTCGATCAAGTTTGGAAAGAGTGATAAACTCTCATCTAGGTTTGGCAGACCTTTCTAAGTTGTGGAAAATAAAGGAGTCGTGGCTTATCGACTAGCCTTGCCTCATTCTTTGAGGCGTATGCACGATGTATTTCATGTATCTGTATTGAGACATTATATTAGTGATCCTTCACATGTTATTGATATGAGTTCTTTGCAGGTGTCGGATGAGGGTTCTCTCATGGCGGAGCCAATCCTCATTATGAAGCATCACATTTGACAACTATGGCATTGAATAGTCGATTAGGTCAAGGTCCAGTGGGACAATTATAGTCCACATTCGGCTACCTGGGAGGACGCATATGAGATGCATCAACAATTTCCTTACTTGTTTGATATATTATACATATAGATCTATGCCAGATACATTTATTTACTTGCATTTATATAGTGTACAAACTTCAGGATGGAGTTTAAAAACAAGAGGGGGTGTATGTAACATCCCTTTCTACTAAGCACACTTTTATCGCCTTATTCTTTGAGGACACTTGCGTGCAAGTGATCCGGTTATGGTACATTGTGATTTCGTCTCGATTGTGGATTATACATGATGATGATGTTGTGTTGTGACTTATTGTTATTTGATATATATGTATTGATAGATGCTATTGATGAATTTTCCTGAGTGTGCAGGACACATGATAGATTATGGATGTTGATGGCATCAATGGACTTCCTTGGAATCCAGATTGAGTCAGGGAGTGGATTGTATTTTGTTTGAGTATTTCATCTTATGCACATGTGACATATGATTGATTATAGTATGATTATGTATATAGATCATTGACAGTTTGTTGTCAATGGATGCAGGCTGACGATGCTTGCTAATACGACTCACATAAGGAGTAAAGGGGTCATGCACATCAACTAGACATTGAGGGAGATGTGTGGCAGCGTCCCTGTCACAACCTACTAGCACTCCCAACGTGGACCAAATGGTAGGTTAATGATTACCTAGTTCGAGAGGTCCATGATGTCGTGAGAGAGGACTAAGAGAGTCACTCATGAATATTTCTAAAGAGCACGCAATAAGGCAGAGTCCTTATTCCTTAGAATCCCTTAGTCTCTCATAAGGTCGACCAAGTGGAGTGTTGAGTCCAAGGGTAAAAAAAAATTCCAAAACCAGTCAAAAGGAGAGTGACACCCTTGGAGCGCGGAGGTGTTTCTTGAAGGGCACATCGCGTAATTAAAAACTTGAGTTAATAAATCTAGGTGGCCTAGAAAACATTGAATTGATTAGACCATGTCAGATTAACTTATTTAATTAAACAATGAATTTATTAATTATAAATCCAAATAAAAGCCTCAACTTAACCCTAATACTAAGCCTAAGTCTAAGTTAGTTGGGGGACTAAATTAAATATTAAATAAATTAAAATAAAAGAGATAAATTAAAGATTGGATTAAATGCACATGTGTGCATTAAATTAATAAATTGGATTTTTAAAATAGAATAAATAATAATATGAGAGAATAAGAGTACACATGGAAAAGAATCTTGAGTCAACCTACTACTAGTGTACCTAGAAGAAGACTCCTAATCCAACTCTAACTAAGATCTAGGTAGGAGACACTCATTAAATGAGAATATGGGGAGTAAAGGGACAACTAAGAGAAAAAATAGGAACACTTAGAGAATGTGAGACAAATTGACTTTTTAAATAAAATAAATTTTGTAATTACTTGTGTAACTTGGGGAGAGTGAGACAAGTGCGTGGGTGAATAATCAGTAATAAAATAATTAAAAAGATGAATTACTTGTGCATGTGCACAAGAGTCAATGAGAATTTACCTATAAAAGAAATAGGGAAGAAGGGAAAAATGTCTCCCTTTTTGGTTAGTAAAGTTATGATGCTAAAATTTGGTTGGACTGTGTTTTACTAGTGAGAGTTGGGAATTCAAGTTTGTGTAAAGAGTGGAAGCTCTTCCTTGCGAGGCAAACTTGTGAGCTATAACATTCTAGTTTTTGTGTGTGGCCCCTTTGCGGCTCGGGAGGCTAAGGGGAAAGAAGAGTACCCCTAGTGTTGGTTGGGAGGTACTGGTGAGGTCTTGGTGATTAAGAAGTAGGAGCAGGGAAGGAATGAAAGTTGTTAAAGGATATCTGTAAAGTTATTCTTCATTACTCCCAGTATTTTATATTTTGTATTTTACTTTAATAAGAGTAAATTGTATAGAAATCGTATAATCGTTGTTGTGTTATGTTGAAATTTTGGAATTTAATTTTCATGTGGTTGAAGGATCCCTAGTGTGATTCGGATTGAATTTTGAAGAATTATAACTCCTAGATGCAGACTTCTTTTAGGGAGGTTTATGGTAGATTTTGGCTGTCTTTTCGTCTATGTGGAGTCTCTCACTGGGATTGGCACCCTTGTGTCTATTTATTCCATGGTCGACTTAGATATAGTGATTTGATCTCTAGTAATATTTTTACTACTTCATTTTGCAGTTTGATAAAAATGAAACATGTTCTCTTGAGTTTCAAATGACAAGAATTTATCCCACGAAGTAGTACAACTGTATAGATATCCTTGTCGTTGAGTCTGGAAGATTATGAGCCTTAGAAATTTGTGTTTGGGTATTCCTTCCTAATCGACTTCTTGCCGAGTGAAGTCTTGTTGGTTCCTTATCCTTCAGAAGTCCACGAATTGCAACTATCAGTGGATGACTGTGGATTTTTGGAGTAGCGCTTCGTTCTTTAGTGAATCATACTGGGCTCAATTTTTTGCGAGAGGTTCATTGAGGTGCTTAAACAATTTGGTCCCTGAATCAACTTGTAACCTTAGTAATAAGAGGATGAACAATGTAGAAATTCACAACTCCGTCATAGCGCTTGAATGATTGATGTAGGCGTCCTTCCCATAATGGAAATTTGAGTTGATTCCACTTGACAATTTGGGCATTGGGATAAAATTTGTTATTCATTCTCTCTTTCTCGTCCACGTGTAAGCCAATTTTTTTAATCGACAACGTTTTTTTTTTTTCTTTCTCTAAGAGAGATTACAACGCCTTTCCGGTTGCAAGAACCTATGAGAATTCTATTGTAGAAATCTATTTAATTGTAGGTGTTTTTTGGATTTTAGGATGTTTTGGACATTACCACAAGACATACATAAGGTAGGTTGATAATCGCGTAACACCATGATTAAAATTATTAAATCGACAGAGTGCTAGCTTACACATGAAGTAGAGTCATAAAAATAAAATAAAAATTGTTAAATGTTACTAATAATAGTAAAATATAAGTATAAATTATATATAAATGTAAAGATATTCACTTGACATAAATCCTTAAATCTTCATGTGGTGTTTGCTTTGTTAGAACTAAATCTCTTGATCCCCAATGTATGTGATTATATATGAATATAAGTGTTAAATATATAAATGAAATAGTCACGTTGGTGTGAATCCTATAATAGTCATGTTGCTTTTGTTAAAGCGAAGTCTCTAGATTTCTTAATGAAATTGGTCTTATGTGAAGTTAAGTATTAATTATATGAAAATTTAAAGATAGTCATATTTGTGTGAAACATATAATTAACATGTGGTTGATGCTTTTATTTAAAGCTTAATCTCTTGAGCCCTTATTGTATGTGATCTTATATGAATATATAAATTCA
>JZKD02S1320586.1:0-11817 GCA_000966675.3 Picea glauca | reverse complement strand
AAATTTCATGTGTAACAGCAGTGCACATTAAAGTGAAGGTAAACTTGAGGTAAAATTGGTTTAAGACTCTTTGATTCATTAAAAATTTTAAGGGAACTTGATGATTAACCACTCCATACATTTTATCTTTCATAAACCATTATTATTCAATCTCCATATACAATTCATAATAAAATGCATAATACTATGATAAGGCCATTAGAATATAAAGAAAAATATTGTGGTACATAAATCCAATGCAACATCTATAGTGTCTTCTCTTTATATATATATATATATATATATATATATATATATATATATATATATATATATATATATATATATATATATATATATATATATATATATATATATCATTCACATAAAAAGGATGAAGTCATTATTGCCTAAAAACCACAAATAAACATTGTTTTTAAAGAAAAGAAATAGAGTATACAAACGCCTAAGTCCATATTCATATTTCCATACCATACATCGTCCCTTCATAGCCCATCAATCATTTTTCCTCAACTTTCATTGCTCTATTCTAAAACAAATCAAGTTAAAATCTCGTGATAATATCAAATGAAAAAGGGCATTGCTCCATAAGAAGCAACACCTACACAAAGAAATAAAGTCACAAAAATCAATGATTAAATAGAGTATATACAAAAAAAAATTGCATGAGGACATGCAAACCAGCAAGCGTGGGGGAGTGTTGGGCTCCAAATATGTCATATTTTCTACCATGAAAAACCTCCATTCATAAGTTATATTCTCGCACTCTTGATACATTCTATAGCCATTATCCTGTCACTTACCACTAATTACATCCATTCTACCTTGTGGTTAATTTTTGTTGTTTTCTTTTATTTTTAAGTGATTGAAAATGTTTTTAAAATGATTTTATCGATGATGGTTTAATCCTATGTTTTTATGTCTAAGAAACATGTCCATGTTCTGGTACTCACACTCCATGTCATATGGTACTCACACTCCCAGTCATCTAGTACTCGCAATTCAACTCATTTGGTACCAGAATGTTCTAGAAACCATCTGGTACCATAACATTCTAGGTCATCTGGTACCATCATCAAAAACCATCTGGTACCAGAACGTTCCAGGTCATCCGGCAATAGCATCAAAAACCATCTGGTATTGGATTATAGTAAAAAATTTGGCATGCTTCTAGAGGAAAATCTGGGACATGGGTTTTGTCCAGAGGGACATCAACATGCAAAAACATGTGTCAAAATTCAACCAAATTGCACATGTGGAACTCCAACTCAGGGAGAACAATTCTATAAAAATTAGTAAAAATCTCAAAATGCCAACTTACACCTCGATTTTTTTGCAGATGGTATCAGATCTAGAAATTATACGATATAGGTTTTGTTTATAATATGGAACATTGAGTTAACCATGATAATATTTTCAAAATTCAAAATGATCTAATATTTATGGGTGGATCTTCAACTCAAATCTGCCCAAATGGATGAAAAACCCAGATATTTGTGATTTTCTCTAAAATTGTCAAAATCATTTTTTGAGTTTGGGATTCGGTTTTATCCAATCCCCCATCCTATTTCATGTTTAAATAAGGATCAAAGGACTTATATATCACTAATTATTATCATCATTGTGTTAGTGTGTTCTCATATGGGGAGATTTGGATTCATAAGAAAGGTGTTGTAATTTTTTTAATTTGAATGGAATAAGGAAATGTTGATGTTCTAATTCATTGAGTGTGGTTACTCCTTACAGTCCTAGTAGCATAGTGGTGCTTCAAGTATATAATTGGTTTTCTTACATTTTCTTTTAGTTTTCTTCTTTTTATTTCTTTAGGATTTTTAAAAAAAAATTGCCACTATAAGAACCCCCCCTCTACACTAATCCATGTGTGAAACAGGACCCATCAACCAACAACATGAATTCAAATATGATCAAGAGTTTAACCAAACTCTCTCAAATCATAGCAGCAGCTGGTATCTCAATGTCATCCTCTCAAGAAGAACAAATCTTGACAGCAGACAAGAACTTAAATGTCTCTCCACATCCACAAGAAGATATAGAAGTCTCATTTGATTGCCTTCTCTAATCTATCAAGGAGACAAAAGAATCATGGACCACATTCGATGGAGAGCCACCATTAGAACCTCAAATCGAGGATTTTTTGATATGTCTTTCTGAATATCCTCCATGCACTGACGAGACCCGTTATTCAAAAGAAGATGAACTTCCTGTCATGATAGAGGGATACATGCAGAGTGGTTTAAATGAGAAAGTGAACCAAGAACATCTAAATTACATTGAGTTATGGTTCCAAATGACTGTCAGATTGAACCACCACTCTCTTCTTCAACAACTCTTCACATTATCATCAAATCAGTTGGTTCTTCGTACTCTGGTATAAATTAAAGCTCATATTTCAAACCTGAGTATGAATGTATTTCTACACCTATTACGCACATGGTTACATTGGAAATATTCTTACACGTGAAATATGATTTCTTGTTCTTAGATATGATAGAGTAAAATTTTAATGTTAGTTAACCTAGTTCTAAATAAATGCAGCATCTTTTCATGTTTCTTTTTAAATAAATGAAATGAGATGAAGATACTATTGGTAATCTAACATCAAAAACCAAAACAACTTAGGATGTTTCTTCTTATTATTACATATTGATTTCTAGCTATATATAATAACAATTGCTCATAAGCCTAATCTTTAAAATCTTATGGGGATTTACAAGATCTTTAAGGTATGGATAATGATGCCCATAGATAACTTGTACATCCTAGTTTTATATCAGAACTTGTTATTCAAGCATTCTTATCAAATAGTAGTAGGAGAGTGAATGACACTTATACTTGTGAGGGAACACAATATTAAATGGAGAAGATGAACTTGGGGACTAGAGGCACCTTTAGTTCATTCTCTCATGGCCTCATCCACACATTAAGTAAGTTTGACCATGATATGTGTTTCGACTAATCTCAATACATAAGTATATTTTTCATATGAACAATATTTTATGGGTAATCTATAAAATATCTTCCAACTCAATACCATCCCATCCTTTTAAAAGGTTTTCAAAGGTTCTTCCTCATTCACCCATGTGAAATAAATCTATAAATTTTATCTTAATTGTAAAGATTGGGACAAGATCCTTTGATGGAAAATGGGTGTAAGAGGATAACCCGTCGAGATATTGAACAGGACTACTAGCAGGGTGCATCAACCTGTGGTATAACTAGGAAAACCCATCAGGGTACTGAACAGGCTCATGGGATATGGGGCATTCTACCTGGGGAGGATATTTCTTAAATGTCAAAATTACCCCTTCGGAGTACTGAACAAGCTTGCTGGAAATGGGTTTTGAATTTGATGTATTTCATTATGCCTAATCTATATTTGTTTGTATGAACAATATACTTGTGTAAATCCTTAAGAAGAATCATGCATGGTTGAACAAAAGGCTAATGAATCTCATCTAATTTATATTTATGAATTTTTGTAAGATGGTCGTAAGTATGAAATCAATGTTTACTTCTTATCTTATAATAACAATATTGTTTTAGTTCTTTTTTTTTCTATTCTAGTACTACTGGTAAAGAAACTAGTAGTTTCCTAWACCAACARTACAAAACTTTAAAKCTTTTTTGAGGGTACTTTTTGTAGGATATTTTCCGCAGCTCTTAGCTTTGACATACTTCATTTCCCTCCTTCAGTCAACATACATCGATTCCACATAGTACTCTTTCAACTTGCAGAAATTTTGTGTGCTAATAAGAGTTTTCTTGAGGACATGCAAACCAACAGGAATGGGGGGGAGAGAGACATAAGGAATCTCATCATATCAACATTCATCATCTCTCTCCTAAATATCTAGAAGCTCTCAGTATTGCTCAATTTAATCTTCAGTTTCATCTAGCATGTACTATCATTCATCTTCCACTTCATCAACCTACAGTGCACATTAAAGTGAAGGTAAACTTGAGGTAAAATTGGTTTAAGACTCTTTGATTCATTAAAAATTTTAAGCGAACTTGATGATTAACCACTCCATAGATTTTATCTTTCATAAACCATTATCATTCAATATCCATATATAATTCATAATAAAATGCATAATACTATGATAAGGCAATTAGAATGAAAATAAAAATATTGTGGTACATAAATCCAACGCAACATCTATAGTGTCTTCTCTTTATATATATCATAAATCATTCACATAAAAAGAATGAAGTCATTGTTGCCTAAAAACCACAAATAAACATCGGTTTTAAATAAAAGAAATAGAGTATACAAACGCCTAAGTGCACATTAATATGTCCATACCATCCACCGTCCCTTCATAGCCCATCTATCATTTGTCCTCGACTTTCATTGCTCTATTGTAAAAGAAATCAAGTTAAAATCTCGTGATAATATCAAATGAAAAAGGCATTGCTCCAAGAAGCAACACCTGCACAAAGAAATAAAGTCACAGAAATCAATGATGAAATAGAGCATATAAAAAAAACATTGCATGAGGACATGCAAACCAGTAGGTGTGGGGGAGTGTTGGGCTCTAAATATGTCATATTTTATACCATGAAAAAACTCTATTCATACTTTATATTCCTGCACTCTTGATGCATTCTATAGCCATTATCATGTCACTTACCATTAATTACATTCATTTTAACTTGTGGTTAATTGTTGTTTTTTTATTTTCTTTTTAAGTGATTAAATATGGTTTTAACATCATTTTATCCATGATGGTTTAATCCTATGTTTTTATGTCCAAGCAACATGTCCTTGTTCCAGTACTCACACTCCATATCACCTGGTACTCACACTCCAGATCATCTAGTACTCACAATTCAGCTTGTTTGGTACTAGAATGTTCCAGAAACCATCAGGTACTAGAAATTTCTAGTATATCTAGTACCAGCATCAACAACCATCCAGTACCAGAACGTTCCAGGTCATCCGATACTAGCAAAAAAAACCATATGGTACAAGATTATAGTTGAAAATTTGGCATGCTTCTAAAGGAAAATATTGGACATGGGTTTTGTCTAGAGGGATGTCAGTATGCGAAAACATGTGTCAAAATTCACCCATATCGCATGATTAGAACTCCAGCTCAAGGAGAACAATTTTGTAAAAAATAGTAAAAATCTCAAAATGCCAACTTGCACCTCGATTTTCGTGCAGATGGTATCAGATCTAGAAATTATATGATATGATTTTTGTCTATAATAAGGAATATTGAGTTAACCAAGAGAATCTTTTCAAAATTCAAAACAGTATAAGATTTATGGGTGAATCTTCAACTCGAATATCCCCAAATTGATGAAAAACCCAGATTTTTGTGATTTGCTCTAAAATTGTCAAAATCATTTTCTGAGTTTGGGATTCGGTTTTATCCAACCCCCCAGCATGTTTCATGTATAAATAAGGATAAAAGGACTGATAGATAACTAATGATTATCATCATTATGGTAGTGTGTTCTCATATGGGGATATTTGGATTCATAAGAAAGGTGTTTAAATTTTTTAATTTGAATGGAATAAGGAAGTGTTGATGTTCTGAGTCATTGAGTTACTCCTTGGTTTTGTAAGCCTATCTAGCCACACATGCTAGGTGAGGTAGGGCCCTATCAACCTAGTATGTGTTGGTCTTGTCTATTATTTAATTTGCATAGTAAATAGGATTTAGTTAATTGCATTTATAGCTTACTTACAATTCAATTTCAATTCATCATTTGTGTGATTTCAAATTTATTTAGTCTTATTAATTCAGGTTCATTAAATACTCAGGATTAATTCTTCAATTGTATGAAATAATGTTCCCCTATGGGGATGCTCCCCTCAACTAAATTGTCCTCTTTATGGTGCTTCCTCGTGTGAATCTAAGATATATAATATAAGTATTCAAAAGGATTCATTTTGGAGTCGAAATTACTCCGAGTGTCTGGTGATGATACTCAAAGGATTCCCTTGGAAGCGATTTTGTGAAGATATATGCAACATGTTCTTTTGTTCCTACATACTCAACTCTGATGTTCTTCTCTACAACCTATTCTCATAGAAAATGATACTTTATTGGAATGTGCTTTATCTTTGAGTGCATCACTATATTATTTGAGATACGGATGACACTTGTATTATCACAATATATTGGAATGGGCTCATCATACTCAACCTGTATATCTGTCAGAATCAGTTTCATCCATAGAACTTGTGTACAACATGTTTTTTCTGCAATATACTTCGCTTCGGTTGTGGACAATTATACTGATGATTTTTTATTTCTTACAAAATATACCAAACACTCACCTAAGTAGAACACTACTCCACTTGTGATTCTCTGATCATCAATGCAACCTGGACAATCTGCATTTGTGTAAGAAATAAGTGATAAATCATTTCCTTTTGGATACCACAATACAAACTCTTATGTACCCTTGATATATATGAATATCCTCTTCACTGCTAGAACATGTGATTCCTTTGGTGTTGCTTGAAATCATGCCACCTGTCCAACTTCCTGCATTACATCTGGTCTAGATGTTTTCACATAAAGTAATATGCCAGTCATTGACTTTTACTGCCTCTAATCTGTAGACTTTGAATCATCATATTTAATTAACTTGCAACTAGTTTGCATAGGAGTATTAACTGGTTTACAATTTTCCATTCTGAACCTCTTTAGCGTTTCTTTGATATACTTAGTTTGAGAGATAAAAATTCCTTGGTTTTTTTGACATATCTAAAAACCCAAAAAGAAGGATAGTTCTCCAAGTAATGACATGTCAAATTCATTCTTCATATCCTTTTCAAATTTATCTCTTAACCTATCCTCAACACTTCCAAGAATAATATCATCAACATAAACTTAAATTAATAAAACATTATCTTGAGTTACCTTGATGTAGAGATTGTTTTCTGCATTTCCTTTTCTGAACCCTTGTTGTTGTAGATATGTGTCCAATATAGAATACCATGCTCTGGGGGGATATTTTAGACCATATAAGGAATTCTTCAATATACACACATAATCTTCATTCTCTGACAACTGAAATCCTTCTATTTTCTCAATGTAGACTTCTTCTTCAAGTTCCCCATTCAGAAAGGTTGATTTCACATCCATCTGATGCAGTTTAATATTCTTGGAGCATGTATAGTCTAGGATCAATATGATTGCTTCCATTCTGGAAACTAAGGAAAACGTCTCTTCAAAGTCGATACCTTCAAACTGTGTGTATACTTTACATACCAATATAGCTTTGTTCTTGGTAACATGTTCATCTTCATTCAATTTATTTCTGAAGACCCATTGTTGGGCTCCAAATATGTCATATTTTCTACCATGAAAAACCTACATTCATAAGCTATATTCCCACACTCTTGATACATTCTATAGACATTATCCCTTCACTTACCACTAATTAAATCCATTCTACCTTGTGGTTAATTATTGTTTTTTTCTTGTCTTATTAAGTGATTAAAGATGTTTTTAACATAATTTTATTGATGATGGTTTAATCCTATGTTTCTATGTCCAAGAAACATGTCCTTGTTCTAGTACACACACTCCATGTCCTCTGGTTCTCACACTCCAGGTCAACAGGTACTCGCAATTCATATCATATTGTACCAGAATGTTCCAGAAACCATCTGGTACTAGAACGTTCTATGTCATCCAGTACCAGCATCAACAAACATCTGGTACTAGATTATAGTCGAAAATTTGTCATGCTTCTAGAGGAAAATCAGGGACATGGGTTTTTTCCACAGTGACGTCAGCATGCGGACACATGTGTCATGATTCACTCATATCACACGTGTGGAACTCCTGCTCAGGGGGAAAAGTCTGTAAAAATTAGTAAAAATCTCAAACTGCCAACTTTCACCTCGATTTTCATGCAGATGTTATCAGATCTAGAAATTATATGATATGGGTTTTGTCTAGAATATGGAATATTGAGTAAAATTAGGGAAATTTTTCAAAATTCAAAATGGTTTAATATTTATGGGTGGATATTCAACTCAAATCTGGCCAAATTGATGAAAAACCCATATTTTTGTGATTTTCTCTAAAATTGTCAAAAACATTTTCTAAGTTTGGGATTCGGTTTTATCCAATCCCCCATCCTGTTTCATGTATAAATAAGGATCAAAGGATCGATGGGTCACTAATTATTATCGTCATTATGTTAGTGTGTTCTCATATGGGGAGATTTGGATTCATAAGAAAGGTGTTGTAAATTTTTGAATTTGAATGGAATAAGGAAGTGTTGGTTGTGGAGCCTGGTGATCTTCCTGATTCAGTGGTCTTTGTTTTCAGTTGTGTTTATACCCCATGAATATTTTACACCCCATAATAATGTACACTCATCCACGTGGAGGAATGCAGAGGGGGGTTACACCCCTGCGGAGTCTGGGGGGGCTATCCCCCCGACTAGGGGTTCCGCGGGCAAGCAGGCCCCTGAAGGAAAAATTGCCTTGTAAATGTGTATTGTAATTTCATTTTAAATCTGGACCGTTCATTATAATTTCGCAAATCTAACAGTAGAAGTTATGTTAGGGTTTTTTCCCTAGAAGGCAACCCTCTTTTATGAGGGAAATGTATTGCAACTATGTATCATAGTGAATATTATATTATGAGATATGAGACTGTGAGAGATAGAAGAGGAGGTTATAGCAGGTTTCTTTTAGGTTGTATCCCTTCATTTGTTGGATAATAATAAAGGAAGGACCTAACAATTTCTCTAGTGGACATCCCCCACACTGGGTGAACCATGTATATCTGTGTCTCTATTGTATTGTGTATCTTCTATGTTTTATTTCCGCATGTGTTTTATTTTATTTCTCTGTGATCCTATTTTTCTAACACTAAGTCATTAAGTGTGATTACTCCTTGGTTCTGTAAGCCTCTCTAGCCACACATGCTAGTTGAGGTAGGGCCCCCTCAGCCTGGTATATTTTTTTCTTGTTTATTATCTAATTTACATAGTAATTAGGATTTAGTTAATTGCATTTCTAGCTTACTTACAGTTTAATTTAAATTCATAATTTGTGTCATTGCAATTTGATTTAGTCTTATGAATTCAGTTTCATTAAATACTCGGGATTAATTCTTCAATTGTATGCAATAATGTTCGATCTCTTCCATTGTATTTATCACTTCCTTCTTTTGCTTCTCTGTTTTATGTTTATTATGTTATAACACACTTACTACCAGCAATCTGATCCACCCATTGTGCAATTTGATTACAGAGTATGAGTATATGTTCAAGATCACCCCAAATTGTGTCTCCATGCACCTTCAAATCCAATTTCAGATATTTGTTCTAAATATTATGTTTTTACTGATTGCATTTCCCAATCATCATTGCAACTTACAACTATGTCATTTTCCAAACTAACTACACTTTGACCATGATGCCCTTTTCCAATTCACTATTATCCCATTGTTATTCCATTCTCAATTAGTGTTCCTTCATTCCAGATCTACCTTTCCATGAATTCATCATTTAAGTCACCTTAGATATTCACCCAACATCACCCTCTTTAATGTTGGTAAGGTTTTGTTAGTTGACAACAATTTCGATAGTTTCTAATCCGCATTTCATTTGTGTGTTTATAAAACAAATAAAACTATAAAAAAAAACACAAATATTCCCTCTCATAATCACTCCATTTTCTTCATACAAATCGATTAAACCATACCTCAACATGCATTCACAAGAACTCAATTCCATTATACCCAACATTACATCCATAAACTAAACCCTCTCTAATCAATTGCACCCAGATCTGGTTTGTTTTGAGATTGGTTATAGAGGTAGATCATTTCCATTTTAGCTCTCAATAATTCTTTGTGAATTGTTTTCATTAGTGCAATAATATAAGACACACAAAGAGTTAAATCCATTCCTCTTATATTCCTCTACTCTCACTCTAAAATTCCGTTGGAATTGATTAGAAGATTTTATCACATCTACAATCCATTGAACATAGAAAACACAAAGTGTATTTCCTTCCATATATTCCTCTTCATACAGATCATTGTTACATGTTTTCATTCAGTTAGTAGATCCATTATTCTATTAGGCAGATTTCATTATTGTTGTTGTATCCATTTGAAGAATTTTTTTGGAGTTTTAGTTTAATTTGTTTGCAAGTCATTTTCAGATTGTCTTCATTGTCTTTTAATTTAGTTTTCTTTGATTTGGTTCTCTCATAGCTTAGATAACCACTACAGGAATCCATTGAAGGATATAAAACTTAAGTAAGCTACTCATGATTAATCACATGAACATCATCATGAGTGCATGAAAGACTGTGATCTGAGCCTTTATAGCACTAAGTTATTTCTATGTCCCAGTGATGAATCCTTGGTGTTAATTTTCTGCAATTTGTTTTACTTTGCTCAGTTTGTTCATATTGTTGTCGGCTTTATATTAGGCTAGACTAGGATCCAATCCTACATTTCTTTTTCTTGCACCTCTAATTCTACGAGTCCTTGGTTGAGAATTTAACATTGGGAATTAATAGTGTATATATTTAGCCCAATATTTTTGGTGTCATTGTCAGGGATGTGCTAAAAGGATTAGAGCATAGGTAGGTTGTATTTATTTCTCCAAATCCTTGATGGTTCCTTTCATGAAAGTGTGTTTCTTTTCATGAAAGTGTGGTGTGATTTTAAGGATGACATAAGGGCAGAGAGAAGATGGTAAGACGTGAGGGAAGAGCCCACACATCCACTTTAGTGGGGTTGCTCCAAAGTTTGGTTGTCCTCTTCCTTTCAATAGTTAGAATTTGTTTTATATTATAATTAGCCATTTGTTTTATATATGAGAAGAGAATATAACTTGTGTGAACAGATAACTTGGTGACAAAAGGGTCCTAGTAGCATGGTGGCGCTTCAAGTATATAATTGGTTTGCTTACATTTGCTTTTAGTTTGCTTCTTTTTATTTCTTTAGGATTTTTAAAAGTTTTTTGGCACTGTAAGAACCCCCTCTACATTAATCCATGTGTGAAATAAGACCCATCAACCAGCAACAAGAATTCAAATCATAACAGCAACTCATATCTAATGGGAAAATTACAATGATGAAAATCTGCTCCAAATCGGATGCAGATCCCTCCTATCATCAACCACTTAATGGCAACCTTATCTCTAGCTTGTGTGAATTCACAACTTGGCTCTTCCAGCTTGTCATCATTAAATGCATGGATCATACTTTTGATTCTCAAGGGAAAATGAGAGGGTGGTGCCTCTCCCTTTCTTTAATGCGCACCATTCAAGTTAATTTATTGGCACATGCTGAGGTGGAGTGATGCTCCTGCATCATACTCCTCAACTAAGAAAATCATGAGCTCCTACTCATGTGCTTTCCAGCATGGTTGAAATCCTCTTGGATCCCAAACTTTCTTTTGGATCTATCTTTCGACTCCTCTAATTTTCTTTTGCGGCTCCTACATCTTCCCTACTTCTCATGCAGGTTCCTTTTTGTTTAGCTTCTCCTTGTTGATCGCTTCCTTTGCTATCCCCAACATCAGCTTCCTGATCTCCTCAATCACCTCATCCAACTGCTCCATCGGCTAGCTCCCTTTTTGCGGACCAGCTTGTTCCATTTATTCCTTGTCAATGGGTAAATCACATCGATCTCCCATACTATCCTCCTCATCTCTTGTGGTCTTAGCTTGTCACTCTCTTTCATATTCCACTCCTGCAAAATTCTCATCACTAATTTGTTTCTTAGCTTCCTCTCCTGACAGATTGTCTATTGTCAGTTCTTCGACTGATCCCATTCAAGCTTCCACCAA
>JZKD02S1320575.1:0-11817 GCA_000966675.3 Picea glauca | reverse complement strand
GGAGTTGCTAAATTGGTATTCATAGTTGTTGGGTGATTTCTCTCTCTTCTAGGGTCACCCTCTTACTCCCTAAGTCGAATTTGTATTGTCGGTTGAGCATTCTCCTTCTTTGTGGTTCATTCTTACTCTTTGGGCCACGTTCTTCTTTCCTATTAGTGTATTTCCCTTTCCTACAACCTATACATGGTGTTCCAATGTTGTCGCAACATCTTTTCCTTGCCCACAGGCCATTCGCATCATTATAATATTGCATGGGTGACTTTCCCATGCCCACAGGTCATTCACAACGCTCTAAAACTTGTTTGGCATTTTCCCCTTGCCCATGAGTCGTGTATTCTCTCTCTCTCTCTCTCTCCTAAAGATCAGACATCCCTCCACTCTAAGATACATGTATGGCTTTACAAGCTGGTTGACTTACCTTATGTTTGAGTGATTAGTTTTGGTTTTTCCCCATAGTATTGGGTTGAGTGAAACATTGTCTTTGGCTAGATGGAGTGAGTTTTATAATTTTGTCTTACAATAGACTTATTGTTTAACGTGGACACCAGAGTGTCATATCCTTGTTTTATTTCTAGAAACATACATTGTTTACCTACAAGTCCCAAGTCTCTTACCTGTGTGTTGGTCGCAAAGAAGAGTGATTGTTAAGTTATCATACGTGTACTAATTGCAAGATGATTGTTTTCATTGTTCTTTTTAATTTATAAATGAATAGAAGAGCTACTATGTGCTAATGAGTTGTTGAAGCAGTTCCTTGAAGTGTTAATATAAACTAGTTCAATATCATTATTCGATGTTTCCTTTCAAACTTATAAAGAAGTGCAATTAAAGACACATGAATCTGTGTTGGTGAAATGAACAAGCCATAAACCTACCATTTACGAATCACCCCCACACCTACTACCCCTTTTTTTTCAATATTATAGAAAATTGTGTATTTTAAATTTTCATTAACTTTTTTAATCCAATTTCTTTAACCAACTAATTCTTATAAAAATTTATCCATATTAGATTCTCAATTTCCTAAAAAAAAAATCCATAACTAATTCCATAAAACATTATCCATATATTTTTAAGGTGTGAAGTCTCTATCATAAATAAAAAAGTTTCCAAAACCTTTTAAGATGCATGGCTTCAACATGCATAACTTCATACCACTTGATTCCTTGGTTGTCTATGGAAAATCTAGTCACTCCTACTTTCGGTTCATAACCTTTATCTTACAAAGTAGACCTTATCCACTCGGGATTTATTTGGCCCACTACACGTTAATTGTTTTATAAAACTTTAAATATTATTTTATTTATAAATAAAATCATAATTATTTTATTTAAAAAATGTTTTTCCATGTAATAAACAAATATGAAAATAACATACAATTTGTCTCTAGAAATTGTATTCTAGATAATCCATTGTTATTTTCATATCATGAAAAGTCGGCCTTCCAAATCATCAAAAGTCGATCTTGTAACATCAAAAGTCGGCCATTCTCATGATCAAAATAGAGATGTGATTATGAATAGTGGGGTCACGAAAATCCCAAAACTTTTCTCCATTTCAATAATAAAATGATAAATTTAATAAAATGGTAAGGAATGCTCCTCACAACTTTGTGATGCAAGTTTATGGTCTCCCTCAAAGAAGTATAATCATGGTGTATGGAAAGCACCAATCTGCATAATTAACATATAACAAATATTTCTACAATGTCAGAAAAGGATTAGAAACACACCTCAATGAAATGAGAAGGTTAGGGGAGTAATTAATGAAAATATTATTAGTTAATAATATGACTAAAATTAATATAAATTTCTACCACATGTTAAGTGGTATTCATTGTAGAAGAGTCTCTAACATTATTAGTTTTTTGTACTTGCTTTTCAAAATATGCTTTTTTACAATTCCATCAAATTAAATTATTTTTGATGCTACATTATGCTTCAACAACCTCCTAAACACACTTCTTCACTTGATGTTTGACTTCTTCTATTTCACAAAGGACACAACATCCATTTCGACCATAGTAGTGCACCATAGTTACCTCCTCTTTAGATTGGGTTGGGCTTGAACAAAGACATACATGTCTCACTTGTAGAAAGGAAGGAACAAGCAACAAATACCTAAAGAGAAAAAGTTGGTTAAGGCACAAGGTAGATAGAGGAATTCTCACCTATGTGCATACTAGAATTCCCTTCAGTATGTCCCCAACAATGAGTTCCATAATAATGAGACTCCAAACCTCAAAGTAGTGCATATTAATTACCAAACATATTGTTGGAATAAACCCACACACAATGTCCTTCACATGCCTAGTACCCTTCATAATGGCTCACACAAGTGATGGGAGGAAGCAATAGAATTTGGGATGGCATTGATCCATCTTGCATTGAATTCCAAACTACATGGGATACCAAGTGGGAAAGAGATATGAATTCACCATAATTCTAATGCATGCCATGGGTGGAGTTAGAAAATACTCCCCCCATTTGTTTTGCAAATACCCATTAGGAGCATGGCCCCCTTATTTGTTTGTGTGTCTGCAAGCACATTTTTCTTATGTAATACCTTTTAGTGACCTTTTCAAAATATTGTGCCTTGAGAAGAATCCCTTGCACCGGTTGTGATGAGATTGGTTTGGTTGGAGGATAATTGTAATGCATAGCTCTTAAGATTACAATTGAGTCTTCTATCATCATGATCAATCAAATCTCTTTATCCTTAAGGATGAGGAAGCTTTTGTTCAATGCTAAAGATTCTTCTTCATTAGCAATCCCAACCGATCCCCAAGAAAATTATATTTATACATTTCCCTCGAGGTCTGAAATGTTCTCCCAACTTCCTTGTCGTTGCACCCCTAATACATCCTCACTTTTAAAACACCCTTTTAGCCATGTTTCTTCAAACACTATTTTTTTCATTTCATAATGGGATAATGAGTCATTGTAATGGGATAATGAGTTAATATAAGACATACAAAGAAAGGAATTGACCAACAAAGAAGAGGATTTTGCAAGTTTGGAGAACATTTGGCCAATAAATTTTCTACAATGACTCATATGAAAGAAAAAATAAATTAAATTAATATCTTGTAGATTTTATTTTATTTATTTAAATTAAGCCTTACATTTTTTCCAAGGAAAAAAACGAGTAGTTTTATTAAAGATAACAAAATTGCATGAGCTTAATAGCATGAGTGGTATTTCAGGATGCCCTATTGGGTCACAACTAAAGGGACCAAAGGTCTGTGCATAAGAGGAAATTTGTCTAATCAACATGATGGGAATCATAGCCTAAAAGTTTATAAACCTATATTAGTAATAAGGGGCATATATTCACCATTAAGGTGGCTTTTTACAAAAAACATTGTCCATGTACCAAGATGCAGTCGTATATCTGAGCATTTATATAGATAAAAAGGAAAACCAACCCTATAGCATTCATAGAAAAACTCCAGAAACAACTCTGAAATTCCATATTTTTCTAACTTATTACTAAAATAGAGAGGATGTTAGAAACGAGACTCATGAATATAAGAAGTAATTTTTCCTTGGAGTGACTCTTTGATTTCCCAGGTGCCTTCTTGTAGCTCAAGACCATCTTTGGAGAGTCTATCAACTTCCATGTTTTTTTCTCTATAAATATGAGCAAATGTAATGTTGGAAAATAATATTAGAGGTTCTTGATATCATGGAACAGTAGTTGGAGCATGAAGTTCCTTAAAACAAACCTCCCTTTAACCATTTTATCACCATGATAGAGTCTCCAAGGACATGGATTTGTGTGATTCATTTTTCCATAGTGAGGATTAAAACCAACTTGAGAGTTGTAAGTTCACTGTGGTTATTTGTAGATCGACTTGTTCTGACTTTGAATTTTAGGAAGTGGTTTTGAGAGAGGTAAATAATTCCCCCTTTTCCACATCTGGGAGTATCTCCTAGAGAGGTTCCATCGAAGAAATCCCCAAGGGATTTTGGCATTAATATTATGTTAGAGATTTGAACCCACAAAAGGGTGGAGGAAAATAGAGAGAAGACACTTGATATGTTGAGGCATTGGGAGGCATGGTGGAATGGTAAAGTGTCCTTATTCTAAAAAAAAAAATCATTTCTTTCTAACCAAACTCTCTAGGCCAAGGTCAAGGGAAAGGCCTTAAATGATCTTGTTTCCTTGTCTTGGTGCCATCCTCGTAAAGTTGCTTCCATTGTGTCCCCTTTCCATTTGGATTTTAGTCCTATAATACCTTCAATTTCCTTCCATACATGTCGTGTGAGGGGATAGGAAAGGATGAGATGGGAATTCATTTCCAAATTTAATTCACATAAGAAGTATATTCTAGGGCCTTGGAAGCTTCATTTTTTTTAGTAAATCCCAAGTTAAAGATCTATTATCTAAAAGGATCCAAATAAATATTTTTTTATTTTGTTGGGAACTTGTATTTCCAAAGTATTTTCCACCACTATATCATAGGTTGGTCAAAGTCTTCCATGGATAAAGTCTTATATCCAATTATGGGCATGTATGCCCTCAAGGGGTTTGCAGACCATAGGATTTTGTCCTCCTATTCATTGATAAAAATACAGCATTTATGTAAGAATTCTAAGTCTCAGTGTAGTCTTCATTGAGTTCAAATCCTCTCTGGGATAGCCATTGTTGATGCAGGTATTTTAATGCTTGGCCTATTGTAATATGTAAAAGGTTCTAATATCCTTTTGATATAATATCATGGATGAGAGGTACATGCATTTTGTGACTGTTTTCACTTCCAATCTAGGGATTGAGGTTGACAAGAACCTTTTCTTCCTTTCCAACCTTCCGAGCTAACCATTTCCCAATGAATGGGAATTATTTGGTTGTATCTTTCCATATAATGGAAGAGTTCAAGTTTTTGTTGTGTGGAGTTCATATCTAGTCTTCAATTGATGTGGGGATGTGATATGTTTCTTTTATAATTTGTTCCCAAAGGCCATGGTCCTAGATGAGTTATTGGAAAAATGAAAAAGGCTTTGGAAAAATGAAAGAGGTTTTTTAGTCCCCAGCCCCCTTGGATCTTTGGGATGGCTATTTTATTCTAGGAAACTGGAGCCACTATTTTCTTCTCCTTGTCTCCTAATGAGAAGCAAAGATAATGAATTATATTAAGGATCCATTTTAGAATATAATCCAGAGACATCCAGTAAATTGGGATGGAATATAGGATTGCTTTAATTAGAACTAGGAGCCATATCCAATCCTCTTTGAGATATATATTTTCCTTGAGTTGGAACCAGAGGTAATTTAAACTAGCCTCAAAGACGAAGTATTTGAAGGGGAATTTTGATTGATATAGATCTTCTCAAGCTCGAAGAGGCCCTAAAAATTACCAAAGACTTCATATAATTTATAATCATACCCATGGTTTTGAAAAAAAGGTCTAGCAATTCTTTTAGTTTATCCACCATGCACTTTGAGCCATCACAAAATATAAGTATGTCATCAACAAAAAGTAAATGTGAAATCTTTGAACGAGCCATTTGTTGATGCAGCCTCAAGCTCCCTACTTAGCCCTTCTACTACTAGCAGGAAGAGTAAGGGAGAGAGTGGGAATACCTAACTGTCACACACCCACTATGGCAACCTAGATTTTTTGTCTTTTTCTTCGAGGGACAGAATCCCCAAATTTCTATGGGGCCTAGCGCAGACCATCCCTTCCCTTATCCTCCTCCAAGCGACCACAACTTGGCCTTAGCGCAATTTCCTTTCGCAACTCATGAGTTGGGAGTCAAGGCTCTCGACTCCTCTTTCTCCAAATGTCAATACGCGAGATGTGACACAGGTATGGCTCCCTCCTCACTAACGCCTGCTACATGTAACCATAGGCTAGGCTAAACACTAGCAGCACTCGCAACTCACGACTTCGCTAGTTGGAGTGTTGANGGAGTTGCTAAATTGGTATTCATAGTTGTTGGGTGATTTCTCTCTCTTCTAGGGTCACCCTCTTACTCCCTAAGTCGAATTTGTATTGTCGGTTGAGCATTCTCCTTCTTTGTGGTTCATTCTTACTCTTTGGGCCACGTTCTTCTTTCCTATTAGTGTATTTCCCTTTCCTACAACCTATACATGGTGTTCCAATGTTGTCGCAACATCTTTTCCTTGCCCACAGGCCATTCGCATCATTATAATATTGCATGGGTGACTTTCCCATGCCCACAGGTCATTCACAACGCTCTAAAACTTGTTTGGCATTTTCCCCTTGCCCATGAGTCGTGTATTCTCTCTCTCTCTCTCTCTCCTAAAGATCAGACATCCCTCCACTCTAAGATACATGTATGGCTTTACAAGCTGGTTGACTTACCTTATGTTTGAGTGATTAGTTTTGGTTTTTCCCCATAGTATTGGGTTGAGTGAAACATTGTCTTTGGCTAGATGGAGTGAGTTTTATAATTTTGTCTTACAATAGACTTATTGTTTAACGTGGACACCAGAGTGTCATATCCTTGTTTTATTTCTAGAAACATACATTGTTTACCTACAAGTCCCAAGTCTCTTACCTGTGTGTTGGTCGCAAAGAAGAGTGATTGTTAAGTTATCATACGTGTACTAATTGCAAGATGATTGTTTTCATTGTTCTTTTTAATTTATAAATGAATAGAAGAGCTACTATGTGCTAATGAGTTGTTGAAGCAGTTCCTTGAAGTGTTAATATAAACTAGTTCAATATCATTATTCGATGTTTCCTTTCAAACTTATAAAGAAGTGCAATTAAAGACACATGAATCTGTGTTGGTGAAATGAACAAGCCATAAACCTACCATTTACGAATCACCCCCACACCTACTACCCCTTTTTTTTCAATATTATAGAAAATTGTGTATTTTAAATTTTCATTAACTTTTTTAATCCAATTTCTTTAACCAACTAATTCTTATAAAAATTTATCCATATTAGATTCTCAATTTCCTAAAAAAAAAATCCATAACTAATTCCATAAAACATTATCCATATATTTTTAAGGTGTGAAGTCTCTATCATAAATAAAAAAGTTTCCAAAACCTTTTAAGATGCATGGCTTCAACATGCATAACTTCATACCACTTGATTCCTTGGTTGTCTATGGAAAATCTAGTCACTCCTACTTTCGGTTCATAACCTTTATCTTACAAAGTAGACCTTATCCACTCGGGATTTATTTGGCCCACTACACGTTAATTGTTTTATAAAACTTTAAATATTATTTTATTTATAAATAAAATCATAATTATTTTATTTAAAAAATGTTTTTCCATGTAATAAACAAATATGAAAATAACATACAATTTGTCTCTAGAAATTGTATTCTAGATAATCCATTGTTATTTTCATATCATGAAAAGTCGGCCTTCCAAATCATCAAAAGTCGATCTTGTAACATCAAAAGTCGGCCATTCTCATGATCAAAATAGAGATGTGATTATGAATAGTGGGGTCACGAAAATCCCAAAACTTTTCTCCATTTCAATAATAAAATGATAAATTTAATAAAATGGTAAGGAATGCTCCTCACAACTTTGTGATGCAAGTTTATGGTCTCCCTCAAAGAAGTATAATCATATCATGGTATATGGAAAGCATCAATCTGCATAATTAACATATAACAAATATTTCTACAATGTTAGAAAAGGATTCGAAACACACCTCAATTTAATGAAAATATTATTAGTTAATAATATGACTAAAATTAATATATTATTCTACTACATGTTAAGTGGTATCCATTGTACAAGAGTTTCTAACATTATTAGTTTTTTGTACTTGCTTTTCAAAATATGTTTTTTTACAATTCCATCAAATTAAATTATTTTGTATGCTACATTATGTTTCGACAACCTTTCGACAACCTACTGAACACACTTTTTCACTTGATGTTTGACTTCTTCTATTTCACAAAGGACACAACATCCATTTCGACCATAGTAGTGCACCATAGTTACCTCCTCTTTAGATTGGGTTGGGCTTGAACAAAGACATACATGTCTCACTTGTAGAAAGGAAGGAACAAGCAACAAATACCTAAAGAGAAAAAGTTGGTTAAGGCACAAGGTAGATAGAGGAATTCTCACCTATGTGCATACTAGAATTCCCTTCAGTATGTCCCCAACAATGAGTTCCATAATAATGAGACTCCAAACCTCAAAGTAGTGCATATTAATTACCAAACATATTGTTGGAATAAACCCACACACAATGTCCTTCACATGCCTAGTACCCTTCATAATGGCTCACACAAGTGATGGGAGGAAGCAATAGAATTTGGGATGGCATTGATCCATCTTGCATTGAATTCCAAACTACATGGGATACCAAGTGGGAAAGAGATATGAATTCACCATAATTCTAATGCATGCCATGGGTGGAGTTAGAAAATACTCCCCCCATTTGTTTTGCAAATACCCATTAGGAGCATGGCCCCCTTATTTGTTTGTGTGTCTGCAAGCACATTTTTCTTATGTAATACCTTTTAGTGACCTTTTCAAAATATTGTGCCTTGAGAAGAATCCCTTGCACCGGTTGTGATGAGATTGGTTTGGTTGGAGGATAATTGTAATGCATAGCTCTTAAGATTACAATTGAGTCTTCTATCATCATGATCAATCAAATCTCTTTATCCTTAAGGATGAGGAAGCTTTTGTTCAATGCTAAAGATTCTTCTTCATTAGCAATCCCAACCGATCCCCAAGAAAATTATATTTATACATTTCCCTCGAGGTCTGAAATGTTCTCCCAACTTCCTTGTCGTTGCACCCCTAATACATCCTCACTTTTAAAACACCCTTTTAGCCATGTTTCTTCAAACACTATTTTTTTCATTTCATAATGGGATAATGAGTCATTGTAATGGGATAATGAGTTAATATAAGACATACAAAGAAAGGAATTGACCAACAAAGAAGAGGATTTTGCAAGTTTGGAGAACATTTGGCCAATAAATTTTCTACAATGACTCATATGAAAGAAAAAATAAATTAAATTAATATCTTGTAGATTTTATTTTATTTATTTAAATTAAGCCTTACATTTTTTCCAAGGAAAAAAACGAGTAGTTTTATTAAAGATAACAAAATTGCATGAGCTTAATAGCATGAGTGGTATTTCAGGATGCCCTATTGGGTCACAACTAAAGGGACCAAAGGTCTGTGCATAAGAGGAAATTTGTCTAATCAACATGATGGGAATCATAGCCTAAAAGTTTATAAACCTATATTAGTAATAAGGGGCATATATTCACCATTAAGGTGGCTTTTTACAAAAAACATTGTCCATGTACCAAGATGCAGTCGTATATCTGAGCATTTATATAGATAAAAAGGAAAACCAACCCTATAGCATTCATAGAAAAACTCCAGAAACAACTCTGAAATTCCATATTTTTCTAACTTATTACTAAAATAGAGAGGATGTTAGAAACGAGACTCATGAATATAAGAAGTAATTTTTCCTTGGAGTGACTCTTTGATTTCCCAGGTGCCTTCTTGTAGCTCAAGACCATCTTTGGAGAGTCTATCAACTTCCATGTTTTTTTCTCTATAAATATGAGCAAATGTAATGTTGGAAAATAATATTAGAGGTTCTTGATATCATGGAACAGTAGTTGGAGCATGAAGTTCCTTAAAACAAACCTCCCTTTAACCATTTTATCACCATGATAGAGTCTCCAAGGACATGGATTTGTGTGATTCATTTTTCCATAGTGAGGATTAAAACCAACTTGAGAGTTGTAAGTTCACTGTGGTTATTTGTAGATCGACTTGTTCTGACTTTGAATTTTAGGAAGTGGTTTTGAGAGAGGTAAATAATTCCCCCTTTTCCACATCTGGGAGTATCTCCTAGAGAGGTTCCATCGAAGAAATCCCCAAGGGATTTTGGCATTAATATTATGTTAGAGATTTGAACCCACAAAAGGGTGGAGGAAAATAGAGAGAAGACACTTGATATGTTGAGGCATTGGGAGGCATGGTGGAATGGTAAAGTGTCCTTATTCTAAAAAAAAAAATCATTTCTTTCTAACCAAACTCTCTAGGCCAAGGTCAAGGGAAAGGCCTTAAATGATCTTGTTTCCTTGTCTTGGTGCCATCCTCGTAAAGTTGCTTCCATTGTGTCCCCTTTCCATTTGGATTTTAGTCCTATAATACCTTCAATTTCCTTCCATACATGTCGTGTGAGGGGATAGGAAAGGATGAGATGGGAATTCATTTCCAAATTTAATTCACATAAGAAGTATATTCTAGGGCCTTGGAAGCTTCATTTTTTTTAGTAAATCCCAAGTTAAAGATCTATTATCTAAAAGGATCCAAATAAATATTTTTTTATTTTGTTGGGAACTTGTATTTCCAAAGTATTTTCCACCACTATATCATAGGTTGGTCAAAGTCTTCCATGGATAAAGTCTTATATCCAATTATGGGCATGTATGCCCTCAAGGGGTTTGCAGACCATAGGATTTTGTCCTCCTATTCATTGATAAAAATACAGCATTTATGTAAGAATTCTAAGTCTCAGTGTAGTCTTCATTGAGTTCAAATCCTCTCTGGGATAGCCATTGTTGATGCAGGTATTTTAATGCTTGGCCTATTGTAATATGTAAAAGGTTCTAATATCCTTTTGATATAATATCATGGATGAGAGGTACATGCATTTTGTGACTGTTTTCACTTCCAATCTAGGGATTGAGGTTGACAAGAACCTTTTCTTCCTTTCCAACCTTCCGAGCTAACCATTTCCCAATGAATGGGAATTATTTGGTTGTATCTTTCCATATAATGGAAGAGTTCAAGTTTTTGTTGTGTGGAGTTCATATCTAGTCTTCAATTGATGTGGGGATGTGATATGTTTCTTTTATAATTTGTTCCCAAAGGCCATGGTCCTAGATGAGTTATTGGAAAAATGAAAAAGGCTTTGGAAAAATGAAAGAGGTTTTTTAGTCCCCAGCCCCCTTGGATCTTTGGGATGGCTATTTTATTCTAGGAAACTGGAGCCACTATTTTCTTCTCCTTGTCTCCTAATGAGAAGCAAAGATAATGAATTATATTAAGGATCCATTTTAGAATATAATCCAGAGACATCCAGTAAATTGGGATGGAATATAGGATTGCTTTAATTAGAACTAGGAGCCATATCCAATCCTCTTTGAGATATATATTTTCCTTGAGTTGGAACCAGAGGTAATTTAAACTAGCCTCAAAGACGAAGTATTTGAAGGGGAATTTTGATTGATATAGATCTTCTCAAGCTCGAAGAGGCCCTAAAAATTACCAAAGACTTCATATAATTTATAATCATACCCATGGTTTTGAAAAAAAGGTCTAGCAATTCTTTTAGTTTATCCACCATGCACTTTGAGCCATCACAAAATATAAGTATGTCATCAACAAAAAGTAAATGTGAAATCTTTGAACGAGCCATTTGTTGATGCAGCCTCAAGCTCCCTACTTAGCCCTTCTACTACTAGCAGGAAGAGTAAGGGAGAGAGTGGGAATACCTAACTGTCACACACCCACTATGGCAACCTAGATTTTTTGTCTTTTTCTTCGAGGGACAGAATCCCCAAATTTCTATGGGGCCTAGCGCAGACCATCCCTTCCCTTATCCTCCTCCAAGCGACCACAACTTGGCCTTAGCGCAATTTCCTTTCGCAACTCATGAGTTGGGAGTCAAGGCTCTCGACTCCTCTTTCTCCAAATGTCAATACGCGAGATGTGACACAGGTATGGCTCCCTCCTCACTAACGCCTGCTACATGTAACCATAGGCTAGGCTAAACACTAGCAGCACTCGCAACTCACGACTTCGCTAGTTGGAGTGTTGA
>JZKD02S1320564.1:0-11817 GCA_000966675.3 Picea glauca | reverse complement strand
TTTCTCCATAAAATCAATTATGGGTAAATAAAATAATAATAAAAAGACTTAGCCCCTCAAGCTCCCTCTCTCATGGAATCATAGCCCCCTATCTCTTTTGTCCTTGTATGTATTGCAACCAACGATGTATTTTTATTAATATATATGAAGTATCACATTTCCCATCCACTCTAGCCCCTTTTTTACTTTACCGAATCACCAGCTAAAGTCAAACTTACATAATACATTATAGTTCATAAGGGTTAAAAATTGGATGTTACAAAACGTGGTTGGAAGGATTCCATAGTTGGAAGGTGGATAAAGCTTTGACGGGGGTGATAAAATAACAGGTGTGCCGAGATCGCAAATCGCAACTAGATCAATGGCCATGAGTCATTTCAATGCCACAACATTCTCGGGCATTAAAATTCCTTAAGCGGGCCAAAATCCAAACCACGGTATCATGGGACAGCTACGTGGCAGAAGGTGGTGCATTTCGAGCCCAAAAGCGGTGTGGGTCCAAACCACTTTCGATGGTCCCGAAATCACATGTTCGTCTAGCGCCGAATCCAATAGCAGCATGCATTCGCCTCATAGTCGTAAATTTGTGCCCCGATCCCAAGGGGAATTCAGTTAATGAACGAGGACTGGTAGTTAAAACCTCATTTCACTCCATAAATAGAAGGCATGGAAGCTCTGGCCGAGGAGACAAAACTGTCAGCCCAAGGTACCACAATGGACGAATTTTTCTGTAGGGCCATATTGATTTGAGTTTTTTTTTCTGACAGGAGGAAACACGCATAGTTTGACAGAAGGATGCTCAGATGAAAATCCTTGGACGGGATGGCCAGGTGACTCTCCTATCGGTTTTCCACTGATCTAAGTATAAATAGATCAGTTCAAGATTTTGTTATGGTCGATGGTTGAGAAGAGCTCCCTATTTTGTAATTGTTTGATAGCAGAGTTGTTCTTTGGTTAGGTATGAGACCTGATACTTTCTCATTAATATAAGTCAATTTCTTTCTTCATCTTGTTTCCTCTTGTGCTTAAACACTCATGCATGGATGATCCAAACAAGATGTTGTAATTGTATTGTAATGGAGGTTTGATTATAATGCTGCTATGATATGTTTCAGTATTTTCTTTCACTTTCATGTTTCCTCTTATGCTAAAATTCCCATGCATGGATGATCCAGACAAGATGTTGTAGTTGTATTGTAATGGAGGTTTGATTATAATATTGTTGTGATATATTTCAGTATCTTAAACTTAAGTACAAGAGTGATCTTGTGCCTGAGTTTTTCTACACAAAGTTGCTTGAAGGTTGGATGCTCATGGCAGACTTGTCCACTTTCCACACTAAGTCTTCCTCCTTCTCACCTTTAACCTTAAACCACTAACTGAAGTTAATGAGAACCTCATTTTCTTATGCATTGCTAGTCCAGTTTTTTGTGTTAAAACATTCTCATGCTGAGCTTTGTCCATTTGACCTCCACTCATAAACCTACCTCCACCAACATTTTGATGGGTATTGGGATTATCCTCTTGCAATTTGAGGGCGACTCTTAGTGCTAACATGTTGCATATGGGAGCTATAAAGATCCAATATGTTGGCATAGATGAGCAGGTTGCAAATGTGTTGACCAATCCTCTATCCTGTGTAAATTTTGAGTATTTCCGAGACACGATTGGTGTAGTCCAAAAGGACCTCCCTCGAAAGGAGGAGTGATTTTGATGATACTATGGTATCCTGACCAACAATGGGTAGCTTCATTAGGATTTTATATCCTAGGGTATTGATCATCCTTGGAAAGATCCCGAAGGTCCGATAAGGACAGTCTATCAGAGTACCGGTGCATGCATATGTTAGTTGTGGTCAATAGTAGTAGCTCCGTTAGGATTTTGTATCCTAGGGAATCTTATGATTGTTGGGCAGATCCCGAAGATCCGGTAAGAATGGTCTGTCAGAGTACCATGTGGTAGCTTGTTAGTATTTTATATCCTATGGAATATTATGATTCATGGGAAGATCCCGAAGGTCCAGTAAGGACATTCTGTCAAAGTACCACAAATGTTGTTGTTGATGCACCTGCCTCATTTTGTTGCCATATATTGATGATGTTGTTGTTTCATCCTCGTGTTGTTGATGATGTATGTTGTATCAACTTCGTGTCATTGATGATGATGTTGTTCTAGATTCATGCTATTGATGTTGATTTTTTAGCTTAATTTTTTTGATGATGATGATGTTACTCCAACTCCATGTTGTGAACAATGATGATATTGATGGTGAGAAATTTTTTTGATGATTTATAGATGTGTCAATCAGTGTTCTAGATGTTAATGATGATGTTTCCCTCTCCTTCTCTTGATGATGTTGTATTGGGTCATGTTAGTAGAATACCCTTCTCGTTAAGGGGGAGCGTTTAAATATTGTAACTTCGAAGAATATTCTAATTATATTTGAGTTATTGTCTTATAGATCAAATCCCCTTTTAGGGATTGATCATGTCGGGTATTTTATAAGATCAAATCCCCTTTTTTGGATTGGTCAAACCATATTTATATGGTGGTATAAAGTCGGCCCCTAGTGTTTATAAAGTGGTTTTAACCACTTCTAGAAGAAGTTGGACCTACCATGTGAAGAGACATAACCCTAGATCCTCCTCAACTAGTATTTATATGTGAGGACGGTGCCTCACTTACTCACTCTCACACTCACTCATCTAATGCACATATCTTGAAGGCAGTTGCAGTTGCAGGAGGAAGGAGAAGAGAGGCGCATTCTCAGTCTTGGTTTATTCTTGGTGTTTTGGTCTTAGTCTTGGCATTGTATTGACAATATATTATTGAGGAATTTTTTGTTGGGTTTTCTCCCCCATTAGGGTTTCCCAGGATAAAATGTTGCGTACCTTATGATTGTATTTCTTTTAGTGATCCTCTTTATGCTGTTGTTTTGGAAATGCATTGAATGCTCATGTAATTTTGAAATAATCTAATAAAAACACTAAAAATTAACACACATTACCATGGAATCTTCTCGATGAGAATGATTCACGTTGAAACTGGGTGAGCCACTTATTCCTATTGAAATTGGGTGATCCACTAATTGATGGTGAAATAAATTGGGTCAAATACTTATAAGGAAGGCCAACAAGTTAACATAGGGCAAGGTAGAGTAGAGAGAACGTCCTCGGAGATGACAACAAAGATGTTTTCATGAGGTGTACGTGACACTTCAAAAGCAAGTGGGCATGTAGGTGGCAGTTCAATAGAAAGTGATAAAAAATATCATGCTTATGGACTAAGAAATATCGCGCTTATGGACTAAGTATTATAGAAATGGACTTTGAATTTCTATAAACATTTAATGTCTATAACTAATGCTAAACATTTAATGTCTAGAACTAATGCTAAGTTTCAAATTAGCATTAATCCATAGTTTAAATAGATATCCATGTTTCCTAAGTTTAAAACTACTTGTCTCATCCCTTGCCTCAGTATGAGTCCAAATAATACATCAAATTTTTCCATTGGTTAAAAAAATTATTTCACTGATTTGATAGGTTTAAAAAAAGTGTTCCATGAAATAAGATGATAAAACTTTGGTTAAGTTTCTTGATTTGTGTGGGGGACTAGTCAAAAGCGAAAAATAGTTTACAATAGTCCTCGCTACCTAAAGGCAAGGACTAATAAAAGGGAGGACACAAACATACCTAATCCATCGCTTAATTGGGCATGAACAGATACATATGTTGGATAATGTTTCTGGATATAAACTGTGTATGAGGATGTTTCGAAACTTCATACACAATTTATATCTAGAAATATTTTCCAGCATCATGACTAACTATGGAAATCTACACGATCAGATACAGATGCTTCAATTACATGGTAGTCTCATTCAAAAGAGAGTTATAACTAACTACATACCACAATGTTACAAAAAACCAAATAGATGGTTTTTTTATTAAAGGAATTAAACATTCAACAAATATATCAAGTATATTTGATTGATAAACTTAAAAAAATCCTGACTTTTTTCAGACTTCTCAGTTAAAATATGCTCCAAAAAGTATATACACATTTGTGTCAGTAAAAATTAGTAGTTTTCCTTTTTTGCTAAAAATGTATCATATATTTCATAATCCTTTTCCTAAGGAGAAATAACACACATCCACTTTGGCACCAACTTCAAGACTATATATTTCTAAAAATGACATTCTTGGCTGAAAAACAACTAAATGTCTCTTCTTTCACATTATTTTCAGTTCATTGCAACTTCATCTTTGTAGATAGAAACGGAATAAATATTTGAAGTAGAGTCTCAACTTGGAAATACTAGAGAAATTCTTATTTCACAATTACATTCTCACACTAATGATAATAATGGGAAAACCTCCCATTTGTCAACAACATATCTTTCCATAGTTTTGCACTTGGATGGAAAATCTTGGCATCCAAACTTTATCAGTTTTGTCTGAAGATGGAACTCAATGGGATGGATGGTAGCCTCTCAATTCTCCTAATCAAGCAATGCATCAAGCCAATACTTTGTTATCATTCTTAAAAGTTGTGCTCTTGCTGATCAAACTTCCTTAGATAGCCTCGTCCTTGGATACCCATAGTTGGGGGATAAATGGAAGTTGCAGAGTCGAGAGTGGGTATCAAGCACAAGTTGTGAATCTCCCTCTCCCTTCTCAATTAAGAATCTGGTGCTACATATGGATATCAGATGGATTGCAAAAAAAAAACCTTTTTTTGTTGGATTATGATCCATGATTGGTTGTTCATGGTGAAGCATATTGTTGGTATTTTAAGAGCATGAATACAATAATAAATTTAATAAATGTGACTATAATGACAAATAAATAACTCAGATATAACACACAAGATTTACGTGGTAAAACCATGATGATGTGTTAAGGAAACATCCATGGGGTAAGTTATCAGTATCTATATTATTCAAGATAGGCTTACAATCAAACTTTCTCACCAACCCATACATCTCTAGGGATTCATAGATATATATCTATTTTGGAATTGTTACACGGTTACGAGGACTACCACCTGTTATACAAATTTCCACCAATTTTGTAAACCAACACAACTAAATATTTACATAAATAAATTTCAATTTTACATTTTCTTTTAATGGATTGTTGTCACATTCTAACACATATTCAAAAACGAGGGATTCAAGGCATGTTGATGTGTCCTTTGCAAAGGAGTGAATGAGCCTTATCGCCATGTTTTCTTTGATTGTGTGTTCATGGTCCATGTATGGAAAGAAGCCTTCAAGGAACTTAGCTAATGCATGGATATAACTACTTCATGCAAGGATATGCTTACAATGGGAAAGGATATATCAAGGATCCTTCAAAACAAATTACTCCTTAAGAGGTTTTGACAAACACTGATGAAGCATGTTTGTTGGAAAATGTGGCTAGCACATAATAAATCCATTTTTTAGTTGGAGAACCCTATTCCCATACTCACAGCTACAAAATCCCAGAGTTTAATGGCTACGGAAATTAAAACCTGAGGAGTATAGAGACATAATGTTTCTCTCATGAAGAAATAAGAGAGAAATAAGGATGAGCTCCCATGCAATTGTGTCTATAACCAGCCTAAACAAGGATCAAATTGGCAACTTTGATTTCAAGAAGAACTACTGAGAAGGTGGCAGCTTTCTCAAAGAAATCATATTCTCTATTTTGATGGTGTTTCAAATGGTAACCCAACGGTATGCAATGGGGATTGTCCTTGATCCCGACGGAAACCAAGAAATCTTCCTTGAACGGGGATTATTCTCTCAAACAACCAGAAAAAGGTACAAGGGTTCAAAATCCTTGATGCTAACTATATAAAGATTCAATAA
This sequence comes from Picea glauca, assembly GCA_000966675.3. Lineage (NCBI taxonomy): Eukaryota > Viridiplantae > Streptophyta > Pinopsida > Pinales > Pinaceae > Picea > Picea glauca. The sequence continues at coordinate 5,957 of JZKD02S1320564.1, read as the reverse complement.
ATTCATTATAGATGGGACTCTTTGATTATAATCAAGTTCATGATATGTCTAAGCACCCCCTCTATTGACACTTTGAATTGTCTCATCACAAGGATCCATAATGCGGATAGAAAATTTGAATATGATGTATAAGCACTCCCTCTATCGACACTTTGAATTGTCTCATTATGAGGATCCATAATGAGGATAGAGACAATTTGAATATGTGGATTATCACCATGTTAATAAAGTTCGTGAGATGTCTAAGCACCCCTTCCTCTATTGACACTTTGAATCGTCTCATCATGAGGATCCATAACGAGGCTAAACAATTTGAATATGTGGATTATTACTATCTTCTTCGGTAGATGTACCCAATACTTTAAGGTTTTATTAAAATTTATGAAAGTTGTTAAAATATGTGGATTATTACTATGTTCTTCAGTGGATGTACCCAATACTTTAAGGTTTTATTAACATGTATGAAAGTTGTGTGGATTAGAGCATTGATACTCCAAGCAAGTGAAATACATATGGCTTCAAGTAGTGCCAACAATATCAAGTAAGGGTAGATTATAATCAAAGAAATGTGGGATAATGGCCTAGTTCAGGGTTCTTAATGAAGCAAATCACCTCCCAATTTTTTTCAAGTCGTGTTTACGATGGGTATTTCCAAATTGGTTCAACACACCAAGTAAGCCTACAATTCTCAACACCGTATTATATTTGTTTTAATAGATGGATTTCTTGGAAGACCTAGTGTTAATCTAAACACAAACACCATCTCTTCCCCTTCTATATTTGGAATCTTGTCAAATATTTGGCTCAGTCCTTGGAGACCCTAAAGAAGATGAAACAATTCATCAAGTGGACATAGATATGCATGTTCAAGAGCCTCATCCATCCCAAGTTGGTCATACGAAGCTTATAGTAATCATGTCTTTAGCAATTTAAAGTTTATTTGTGCATTGTAAAGTAGTCCTCATATTAGGAGTCTTGTTCAGAATCTATACGAGCAAAAGTAGAAGGGAATCCCCTGTTAAGGATAAATAACCCAATTTTGAGGAAAACATGATAGTTTTTATCTTTTTTCTAAACACTAGATATTGTGCTTTGTACCTTTTGTAATTCTTTGACTACTTAGCTTTATTGTAGCCTCTTATAATATAAATCATCCACCATTCTTGTTTTAAAAAAACTGAGTTTGCAAAACAATCAAAACACATACATTCAAATATGGTCATAGATATTTAAATGTTAGAAACAATTCAATGTTGATGAAAAGCACTCTTTGTACTATTGGATGTGAGAATATCCTCACATGTGATGGTGAACTTTCTATGTTTTCTCAATGAACTTCATCACATTTTCTTACTCCTTGGTTGCTTATGGTAGTAATAGTTTATATAGAAGCAATGTAATTACGTAGTGATTTTCTCTTACCTGTCGTAATTCAAGGATCTAAGAAAGTTAGACTTCCTATTGATTTGGAACTTTGATCAAATTTTTGAGCATATAATCGGTTTAGAATAATGCAAAACCTTTTAGCAAAGTTCCAGCATGTATGGAACTTGGATCATGGTGGAACTCTAACCATACTTGAAAATTTGACCAAATTCAATTTAAAAAGTTGTGGGAAAATGAGATTGGTTTACTATTAACTAGAGAGATAAGAAAGAAAAGGCACAACTCTCTCAAAGTCTACATATATTTTAGCCCGACTATTGAATGAAGTAGTTTGTTAGGTCAATAGTTCGCAGTGCTCATTATATCTGACCAGGATAAGCCAACTTATGTTTATCACACCAAATAGAAGACTCCATTTTCATCACGAAAATGTATTATGTCAAGATCCATTGCTAAAAACTCTATTTATATAATAGAGAGATAATTGCCAAAATAATAATCAAACTTTTAAATGTATACTTTTTCAAATGAACTTGCACAACACCAAATAGTATTTATGACAAATATACTTGTATGACACACAATATATTTATTTTGCATATGTTGCAAGTGGAAAGTAATAATTATTGTACATCAATTAGTGAAATATTATTGAGCCTGGCATGGAAACCTATCATCAAAATGATTTTTTTATAAATAATTCATGAACATGGAGTAAAAGGATACAAGTAAAAAAAAATCATGATAGATAATAATATATTAGCACTTATGGGGGTGGCAAGTGTAGGGGGGGTGGGGGTGTTATCATTGATCATGTAGGGACAAATGAAGCTTATTTTTCTTTGGGACTAGGTATTTATTATAATAATAAATTTGAGGCATATGTATTGTGGCACGAACTCAACATTGCTAAATACATAGGTGTGCATTCGACTAAGGTGATCAGAGACTTCGAGATGATTATCAACCATATGGTCCAAAAGACTTTTCCCATAGACAATATTTTATCCTCGGTGCTAGACCGAAGTAGAAAAATGGGGGGCTTCTTCTCCAATATAAATTACTATCATATTCTTCGAGAACACAATAAAGAAACAAATACGTGGGAAAAAGAAACATCAAATAAAAAGGAGGGGGAGCTTATGGTTAATGGTGTTTCATTTCACCAATTAACCCCTTAATTAATGTTTTGTACATCGATGGGTTTAAGGCTTGTATATCATCATGTGGTGAGTACTATCGAACCCATCAACATTCACAAGGAAATTAATCATGACCATTCCTTCAAACATTTGAACTTCAATGTGAAGAGATGGGACCTATGCGCTCGCATGCTACCAACTATGTTCTCACATGATTTTGTTTTGTTATCCATTATATCATGGGATCATTGTGGGATAATGGCATTAAGGTTGAGTTGAGGTGGGAAAAATTCCCTTCAACAGATAGGAGTACTCGATACGAAATCCCAATTAGACTTCACACTGTTTGGATTAAGAGACCCATCTAGATTCTGGCCCGACTACCATTACTGGGTTGGTTGGTAAATGAATGGTTTAATGCAAGGGGGGTATGCAAATCTAAACTAGACTACTTGCAGAAAGGAAATATATTCTATTATATCCTAGCTAGGAGAAGCTAAGGGTATCTGAAAAAAAAGATTGAGGTGCTAACATTCCCCGCAATAAGCCTCTTTCAAATAATTTCCAGAGAGAAACAAAGATTAATATCATATGTGTGCAAAAGCACAACTAGAAAATTCTAAGCTACACACTCATATACATGAACCTGCTCATCATCTCATAACAATTAATAACAGAGAAAGACAACATGTACAAGCAATTTTGTTCACAAAAAGAAAAGTATATATGTGCACAAAATCCTTACAGTATTTTCAAATAGTTTAGCATTCACTTGAAACAGTTCAAAGAAAACAACCATCAGAAAAGAAAAAAAAAGGTATTTCTCTCAAGCAAATTGTCCCTCGGGGATTCTCAATATTATCTTAGAAAAGTGGTTCTCCAAAATTACGAACTTTAAGAGCCCCTTCAAAGTGGGTCTCTTCCTTCATTTACAGTTTCATAAGTAATTTCCTATTGGGGTTTTTTGAGTTCTGCAAGAAGCAGCTACATGTCTTTCATATTCCCTTTCAACTTTCTTTACATAATTACAATAGGTAAAAAATTGTGTAATGATGATAGAAAATACAAAGAGATGGTGGTTGAGAATAATTTCGAATGTGATTATGTGCCCCCTTCATTTGTTATTATCCTTCAAGTAAGTTTCCCATACCTCATGCTATCCCGAAATGGAAACAATAATATGGAAAAGTAGTGACTCCAAAGCGGCCTCGTGATCTATTGCATTATGTGAGAGGGTATTCATATCCCTATTTAAATTTTTCATGAAGGCCTAGATCACATTATGCATCCTTGTTGGTTTCACAAGGTGGTCATTCATTAAGTTCATTTCCACTTTTGTCACATTCCTGGCATCTGTTTGTTTCTACTTCATGTTTTGTTTTACCTTTGAAAAACTTTGATCATCAGTATTTAGCTTACCTAGATCTTGAATATGGGAAAGATGGCCTTTATGAGCTACGATTTATGTTTCTTTATGAAGTTGTGCATAGATTAAAAGTGAATTCTTTAGCTCCTCAATCTTTTCTCTGACCTGTTGGAAATTATCGAGTGTAGTGTAGTTGATCTATCTCTTTCATTATGTTATGCATGGTAATTTTGGTGGGGCATCAGGGTTTTCAGTAATCCACCACTACATCTCAGAGTACCTTCTCTAATTGCGATGAAATCTATATTTTGGTCTGGACATTGTTATGTTGTGCCATAATCTGGGCCACTAATTGATGGAAAACCTGCAGATTTGCGTACATATCCATCACTATCTTATGAAGTTCTATCATGACTCCCTCGATGCATAACCTAAATTCTTTGATGTTTTCCTTGTCCCTTTTACTACACTAGACCTTTTTTTCTAGCGCTTTGATTCTTTCATGTTTCTCCTCATTCTTACACACCAAATATTTTAAATTATGCTCTGAATCTATTGTGAAAGTGACATTGACTGAAGTGATTGAAAGAGGATCATCTTTGAGGTTTTCGATTATGTTAGTGTTGAGGCCACAACAACCCCCCTTTATTTTTTCTTTTACAAGCAAAAGGAAAGGGTCCCCCTACTAAAATTTCCACCCCTAATGACTAATACTCTACTGCTTGAGCTCAATGTTAATTCTTTTCCTACCTTGAGGGAGCCAAGGGTTTAATATTTATTGATGATTATCTTTGATGGTGGTTGATTATCCCTTTTGATCTTATAATTCCAAATTTCTTCATAATGCTTCTTGACATATGATATTTTGTTGAGATTTGTATGATGGAATTGACATGTTACCTTCAGACCTTTTTCAGATTCCAAAGTGCTTGATGATCATATGTGGCAGTAGGGTTTAACATTCTATTTATGGTTTCCTTGAACGTGTTTATTGTTAATGATTTTTTTGTTTGACTAACTCAAATCATGCATCTTCCCTCTTACATGTTGTGCTTCTTGTTTTCATCTTTAATATTTCACATGCAGACTCTACTCTTTTATTTCGAAATCTTAGTCTAAATCACAAAAACATTAATCCTTCTTTCAAGTTGAGACTGGGCACATGAAGTATCAAGACACTTATATATAACCACCCATGATTATTGTTGAAGAAACTAACACTCATTTATAAATTTTCTTGAAGGCAGTGAATATAATACTTATGGAATATTGGAAAGTCTTATTTTGATCTCATGATTGATCTCATTTTTTTTTATAGCAGTAGGTTCATAGAGCCACTTCATTTTCATGACTTCTCCATCCTTGAGATGAAAGTGGGAGAATCTCTTGATCCTTATCCAAAGCCTTGACCTTGATTCTCACTTGGGATTCCCCTTATCGGGAAGCAAATTACCTGGGCTTGCAGTCACCTTGAGATCTGAAGCTACAAAGGCTATCAGATCCACCTTTTTGACATGTCTTTCCTTGATCCTTTTTAGATTTATCTCTACCAAACTCCTTTTTCAGTCTTCACTCTCTCTGAAACCCAAGCCTGGACCCATTGAGCTTCAGGGATGTAATTCTTTGTCACGTTGTTGCCTAATTCTTGTTCACAATCTGTTGCATTTGTATCATGCATAGTGGTATGGAGTAAGGACCTTTCCTTGACTTGATTGTATTCTCACTCCTCGCGATCTTAGGAAGACTACCCTCTAAGATGCACATCTTGATTAGATTGACATATGTTGTGCGTCTTGGTTGGTGTTGATCTCCTTTTACCATTCGTCGCTACTTGTGACGTTGATTTGTCACAAGAAGTGTCATCTCCATCCCTTCATTGTAGTTGAATCAAAATGCTCTTCATAACCATATAGCATAGCTCCTCTCCTTGATTCCTGGTTTCTCAAAACCTACCTTATATGCTTTATTCTTAATTTCGGCCCCTAGGTCTGGAACACTGGCTGATGGAACCATCAGGGGCATGAAACCTTTACTTTGGTGTAATTTGGCCTAATTTCCATATA
>JZKD02S1320553.1:0-11817 GCA_000966675.3 Picea glauca | reverse complement strand
TTCTTAAGATTTTTGGGTGATTACTGATGGTCATGAGCTTACATACATTTTGAAATCAAATTATCAACTTACATGGCTTAATGATGTACCTATTATATCATAAGCTTCTTACTAGCTAGAATTTTGCTCTCGTATTTCTGAAGAAAGCATTTTTGCTTCCTTCCTCATCACAAATGCTAATTTTGGTTCCAGCAGTATACAAAGCATGTATTTGGAGTGTCCTTATGAAGGAACAAGTTCAGACTCCTTGCAGAAGTGTGTGTTGGCATATGAGGATCCTAGCAAGCCATTAATTCATAGTAATCTACATACCCTGCATACTATGTTTTGTTACAACAAGTTTTGATTGGTCAACAAGTCAACGATGAGTATGGATATGTTAGAGGTGTTTCAGAAGATTTTACTCAAGGTCCTAAAACATCATACATCCATGTATCAGTTTTCAGAAAGGTTGTGTGCTTTTCCAATGCACTTGCGCTGCATTTGAAATGGCAAACCCTTATTTCTTGCAAAGGATGTATAAGTGTGGTTTGATGGTAAGATTCAACTTTGTTCAGGGTATTTGAATGATTTATTATGTCATATGGTGTTTAGAGACCACTTTCAGCCTTCATTTCACCTTCAAAGAAATTTCTTCATGCATAAAGGTCAAAACAACCATCTACAACAAGTTGGTAGCGCAAACTGTGTTTTTTCCTGTGTATTGCGCTACCAACTCTTCAACTTTCAACATGGATGAGCTTTGGTCAAAATTCGACTTGGATGGAGTATTTTTAGGGGAATATGTTGACTATTCCTCAAACACCTCATCAAATCTCATCCATGGGTGTAGGTGGCACTTCAGTTCATCAATGGAAACATTCTAGGGATCAAATCCTAGAATGTAGGAATATGACTAGATTTTAGAAATCTGTGTTTTCCTGTTTTAGTCACTTTCTTTGGAGATATATTCTGACGATATGGAAATGTATTTTTGGAAAGTGAGAGAGGTTTTTCACAAGAACAAGCTCCTATTAAAAAACCTCTCTCACGTTTCCAAAATATGTTTTTATTTGGGATATTTAGGTCAATCTTTGAGAAGCATATTTCTAGAAATTTTATACTTTGTTTTTGCTAGCCACCTCACAAATTCGGATTTGAGTTGGATATATTCAACAAACTAAAGATAGGTGAAGAGTTATGAGATCCATCTATTTTGGATCTAGATGAGCATGCAATATCTATATAAAGAGGACCAAAGAGAGGAGCTAGGGGGTCAAATTTGGAGAGCTTTATAGACTATTTTATTGTAAAGACTTTATATATATATATATATATTGGAATCATAAGCTTCTTTCACTGTTATTGTTCAGACCTCTGTTCATTCATCTCTTCCTCTACTAATGATTGAATGTCATGTTCATTTATTTGTTTACTCAATGACCGATAATTGTCATCTTGTCTTTGCATTGGTAAACTAGAATTATAAGTATTCTTCCTTGTTATAATCAACCTTTCATCTATGTTTTTAATATACATGATATTGTTGGTATAGTGAGTGTTCTCCATCCATATGAGTTTAAAAACCATCTCATCAATACCTTTTGAGAGCCTTATCATGTCTGGATATGTTCAAGTGTCTTGAGTGAGGAAGTTGTTGAGTGAGTTATTCATTTTTTTATCCAATTTCATATATTTCATTGAGCATTTGATTAAGTTACCAAGCTCACTTGATTTGCAACCTAGAGTGACTCTTGGAGTGATAACAAATTGGAGTTGTTGTTGGGGAGAAGATTTTGAAGAAAGCTTCCCTGGGAGACGACATAGTCCCAAATTTTGATGATAGACAAAGGCTGGGCATCATAGTCGTTGTAATCTTCTATCCGACAACTCCATGAAGGAAGGATTCAATGGTGACTTCACAATATTCAAATGTCAAAGGCTTTTGCTGCTCTTTTGGATAGGAGGTTTGAACCTCTTAACTTTTCTGCAGTCCATAGCTTCCCACATCGAGTACCCCTTATGGATATTTGGGGAGACTACCTTCCTCAGTTCAAAGAAAGGAAAGAGGATAATCCTTCAGATCACCTCATCAGATTTCATCAATGTATGGTTCAGTTACATATACATGATGAAGATGTGCTCATGAAGATGTTTATGTATTCATTGGAAGGGGATGCTCGCGAATGGTATAGATCCTTGCCTCCTTCTAACATATCTTCTTTAAAAGAATTTCATTTAGCATTCCATCATCGATGTGAAAGGTATTTTTCTCAGGAACTTCTTTTTGAGCATTGTTGTGAGGAGTTTCATTCATATATTCAGCATGTTGTTTCTTCTAGTCGTGAGGATGAAAGTGAATATATTAATGAAGATACAAATGAGGATAAAATTATTTCTATTGTTATTTCTCAAGAAGAAGATATATCAGATATACATGATGATAATATTGATGATTGCATTGTTGAGGATGATTTAGACCTTGCTTCTTATGAACCTGTTGATTCAAATCTAGATGAGAAGGATGATAATGATGATGAAGACGGTGATGTTATTTCAAATATGTTTCAAAATCATATTGTTGATGATTATATGCAAAAATATTCATCTCTGCCATTAGGATTTTATCACGATGTTCCCATATTTGAAAAATATAGTGATGATGAGGAAGATTTTAAAGTTTATGAAGGATTGTTGACTAATGGAATGCCATTTAGTTCTAATTTTCAGCAAGGAGATGATCAACAATGTAATTATGCTATGGTTGATGATAATTATGAGTCTATTGTTCAAAATTCCAATGAAAATCTCCTTAGTTTTGATACATCTTTTAAAGATATCATTATTGGGGAGAGTAATCAACAATTCTCTCATGATATATTTTTAAAGACTCATCCTTCATTTGATCATTATGGAGATAGTGATGTAAAAGATCAAGAACATATCTCTTCTTTTCTCTTAGAAATTGTCAGCTGTAATGGGCCAACACATCATAATGATGGATCCGAGTCACAGGGATATAACAAAGGGGAAGACATACATGAGCAGTCAATGTTTTTGAATATGTATGATAGTGATCACAGTTTTGAGGATCCCATGGCAGACTTACTTGAGTCTTATCTCTCAGACTCTCTTAAGTTTTCAGATTTTATCATATCACTTGCATTTGACAGTGAGTGTGATCTCCTGAAAGATTTTTTATGGTCACTATTATGATTTAATTATTATCTTCTAATCAATGGCATAAAAAGAAGCCTTTCAGTCATGATTTTACTTGTATGGCTTCATTGGAAGCATGATTTCACTTGATCAACAAGCAATACAGTTTATTAGAGTAGGAGTGTACATGAATAAGCTCAGTAGTTGAGCATTGGTTTTCAGTTTTCAATGAATAAGCAGAGTTGTTTTCAATATATTAGGGTATGACATAAGTGAATATCAAATCTTTAAGGTTTGCAGGGGATTGGTTGCACAAGCCCGATGACTCCATAGCCCAATGGACAAGGTGACTAGAACTACTAGGTTCTTGGAAACCTCACAGGGAAGTTTCCATCCCAGTTGGAGCCAGATGTTAGCTCCTAGAAAGTGAGCCTCTCTAGTTAGTCTTTTCACCAAAGTTTTTTCATGCTAGTTGAATTGGAAGGGTGACTAGTAGTCTTCAAGGTTCACTTAGTCAATATTCTCATATTGAAAAGTGTCTCAGTTTGAGTTATCTTGAGCCTAGGAGTGGGTCCTACATCCAAAAAGAGTCATTATTCCCCTCATTTGTCATATTTAATCGTTATGAGACCTTGTTTAAATAAAATCTCCTCACATCACAAGTTTGTAGTGCAAACTGCCTTTTTTACACTATCTGTGCTACAAACTCTTATGTTTTCAACATGGACAAGTTTTGGTCAAAGATGATTTCTTCTTAAGATTTGTGGGTGATGATTGATGGTCTAATTTGATGGTCACAAGCTTACATACATTTTGAAATCAAATTATCAACTTACATGGCTTAATGATGTACCTATTATATCATAAGCTTCTTACTAGCTAGAATTTTGCTCTCAAATTTCTGAACAAAGCATTTTTGCTTCCTTCCTCATCACAAGTGCTAATTTTGGTTCCAAAAGTATACAAAGCATGTATTTGGAGTGTCATTATGAAGGAATAGGTTTAAACTCCTCGCAGAAGTGTGTAATGGCATATGAGGATCCTAGCAAGCCATTAATTCACAGTTATCTACATACCCTGCATATTATGTTTTGTTACATCAAGTTTTGATTGGTCAACAAGTCAACGGTGAGTCTGGCTATGTTAAAGGTGTTGCAGAAGATTTTCCTCGAGGTCCTAAAACATTAGACATCCATGTATTAGTTTTCAGAAAGGTTGTGTGCTTTTCCAATGCACTTGAGCTGCATTTGAAATGGCAAACCCTTATTTCTTGCAAAGGAGGTATATGTGAGGTTTGATGGTAAGATTCAACTTTGTTCAGGGTATTTGAATGTTTTATTATGTCATATGGTGTTCAGAGACCACTTCCATCCTTCAATTCACCTTCAAAGTCATTTCTTCATGCATAAAGGTCAAAACAACCATCTACAACAAGTTGGTAGCACAAATTGTGTTTTTCATGTGTATTGCGCTACCAACTCTTCAACTTTCAACATGGATGAGATTTGGTCAAAATTCGACTTGGATGGAGTATTTTTAGGGGAAGATGATGAATATTCCTCAAATACCTCATCAAATATCATCCATGGGTGCAAGTGGCACTTCATTTCATATTCTAGGGATCAAATCCTAGAATGTAGGAATATGACTAGATTTTGGAAATATGTGTTTTTCTGTTTTAGTCACTTTCTTTGGAGATATATTATGACGATATGGAAATGTATTTTTGGAAAGTGAGAGAGTTTTTTCACAAGCACAAGCTCCTCTTCAAAAACCTCTCTTAGTTTTACAAAATCCATTTTTATTTGGGAGATTTAGGTCAATCTTTGAGAAGCATATTTCCATAAATTTTATACTTTATTTTTGCTAGCCACCTCACAAATTTGGATTTGAGTTGGATATCTTCAACAAACTAAAGACAGGGGAGGAGATTACGAGATCCATCTATTTTCGATCTGTATGAGCATGTAATCTCTATATAAATAGGACCAAAGGGAGGATCTAGGGGGTCGAATTTGGAGAGCTTTATAGACTCTTTTATTGTAAAGACTTTTGATATATATATATATATATACTGGAATCATAAGCTTATTTCATTGTTATTGTCCAGACCTCTATTCATTCATCTCTTCTTGTACTTATGATTGAATGTCATGTTCATTTCTTTGTTTACTCAATGACCGATAATTTTCATTTGTCTTTGCATTGGTAAACTAGAATTATAAGTATTCTTCATTGTTATAATCAACCTTTCATCTATGTTTTTAATATACATGCTCTTGCTGGTATAGTTAGTGTTCTCCATCCATCTGAGTTTAAAAACCATATGATCAATACCTTTTGAGAGCCTTATCTTCTCTGGATATGTTCACGTGTCTTGAGTGAGGGAGTTGTTGAGTGAGTTATTCATTTTTGATCCAATTTCATATATTTCATTGAGCATTTGATCAAGTTACCAAGATCACTTGATTTGCAACCTAGAGTGACTCTTGGAGTGATAACACCAGCTACTGCAACTTGTATTTTCAGTTTTAGGCTTGGAATTTCTCTTGGTTTTGGTTTGGATTTTCTGCCTTGTGCGCTAGCTCTAGAGAGAGGTATGCTACATTGATCGGCTATTAGGCCCAGAGTTTTCTTCCAGAATTATTCTCTATCAAGGTTAAGGTTCTCGGGGGTGGCTTCGGCCTATGGTTGGGTGAAAATATTGCCATATTGTCTATGGTTAAACGAGAACACCTACTTTTCTAACAGTTGACCCATTGATTAAGACTACAAAAGTCACCAAATTGGTGCAATCCATAACCCAAGTAACAAAGTGTAAATTGAATCCTAAATGAATGAGGATGAGATGTAGGAAAATCCAATTAACATGATCAAAGGCTTTAGAGAGGTCAAATTTTGCAATCATCACCATGAGGTTTTTTGTTTTTATAAAGTGTATTCCTTTTGGAGTAACCACAACTGCCTCATGAATTTAGTGTCCTTCAACAAATTCAAATTGTTTCGGAGAGACCTGCTTTGAGATTGTTTCTTTTAATATATGAGAGAGATGATTTAGAGATGATATTATAAATACTGTTGTAGAGATATATTGGCCAAAAGTTCTCAAATCTTGTTGAGTTTCCTGTCTTCATGATGAGTGCAATGAAAGTAGCATTGAAAGAAACCAAGACCTTACTAGAGAGCCAAGAGGCTTCCATAACCATGTGTGGATCCTATTCTATGAAGTCATAACATCTAAGGAAGACTTATATAGGTATCCCATATGGCCCTGGGATCTTGTATTTCTGAAAATTGTGTAGGGTTCTAAGTAATTCTTTTTTTCCCACCTATTATTGCATAATATGTGCTTTCCCAAAGCCCTAGGAAGGTGAGGGAGATTTGTGTAACAAACATGGTGTCCTACCACTGTCACCTCAGTAGGATATCCCCACGTTTTAGGAGTAGAAATAGGTCTACCCCAGGGGAGGCATCTCCGGTGGCCTAAAGGGTTGGGTAGGCTAAGGATAATGACAACAAAACCCCCACTCTCACTAGTCATCAAAGTTAAGCATGTCTACGTCCGAGGAATTGAGGCAAAAGAAGAATGTCGGTGTACATTCCCATAACAAGAATAATATAGCATGTATGTACAATTTCCAAGTACCGAATGATAATAAAATCCTCAAAGAGGTTAGAGAATCAAAAAATGAAGTGGCTGAAGCAAATTTGCAACAATTTATCACTTTACAACAACAATAAGTTATGTAACAACCACAAAAATTAGTGCTCAGAATTGCTAGAAAAGACATTGAAAATTGAGCATATATCAAGTACATTGGCTAGCAATTGTCACAAGTAAGTTAGCTATGAGTTAGCTTAGTATATGAAATTTTTTTTATGCAGTTAGATGGCTGTAGAAAACATTTATAACAACAACAAGAAAGTTAGATATTTAGGCTAAGTTAGTGTTAGACTTAGTTAGCATAGGATTGAGAGAATAAGGTTTGAGCATTTGATCAATCTTCCAACAAGAGAGAAGTGAGAACTAGTGCCTTTTAGAGTTTATGGAGTCAATTATATCATCACAATAACTTGGAGAAATAACAATGATTAAACTTGTCTAAGAGATGAAAAGGTGGAAGCTTGAGGAGTAGCACCTTAAATCCTCAAGTACCAAGCCCTTAAGAGAAGGTTCAATTAGGGTGTAGGCACTTCTAGGCCCTATAGTGATTTCTCCTATCCTTAGCCCCTTGAAATATATTTAATGCAATAAGAACTAGACAAAGCTTCTAAAGTGCTAACACTTCAGGACTCTAGAAGTTTGTCTAGACAAGATATTCTTAGGCAAGATTAACAAAACAAAGAGAAAGAAAGAAGCACCTTATGTTTTTTACTCCTAGCGTTTTTAAGCAAGCAATTTCGTAATATTAAATATGAACAAGTAAACATACCATAAACATTTATCATGAAATGAAAATTGCAGATTTACTTCACCAAGAATAATCAAGCACAAAAACCCTAGATTTGCCAAAATTCCATAAGAAATGATCCAAAATGCATCCAAACAAGTCTCCAAGCAAGTGTTCATCAAAATCTCAGCCAAGTACCCCAAAAAGGGTGTCAATTTCAGTCCCCCTTCTTGTGAGAGGTGAGTTATGATGAAACAATGAAATTAACCAACCATATTTATATGGGAAGTCCAGGCTAATATACCCAAAACTTGTGTCTTTTCACAAAACAGAGCCTACATGTCTATTTGGCTCTTAAAATTTAAAATTTAATTATTTTTCACAAAATAAAACCCTAAAGAGAGTGACGTTAGGGATCCTCCATGAGATGTTGAGGTCATATAGCAAAATGTTGGGCCTACAAAGGCCCTCCTCCATGCCACACGTGCCAAAACTACAACCCAACATCTCTCAATATAAAACCCTAGCCCTGGGTTATGACATAGGGCTACTAAGGTGAGGTCCAAGGTCTCCAAAGCCAACATCTAGGTGGTGAAGGGTGGCCCCTCATCATCTAGGCTTGCCAAGTTGCCTCAAAAGAAAACATCCTCTTCCTTCATTGTGCAAACTCGTCATCACTGTCTTGCCCTAAGCCCGAGGTCTCTGCATCCATCCTTGGGATTCAAGCCTTCATGAAGGTTTGAATTGATCATCTCCTCATGAATACTTGTTCATCGAGTAAAGTCCTGCAAATAAAACAAGTACGCCCTCCAGGGGTCCATAAGTCATAAGTATCATGGCAAGTAAATCACATCTAACAATCAAAGCACCTAAACATGTGCATGAAACCAGCTAACCCAAACAAATACTTAAAGATGTTATGAAACTTGCAAAAATTAGGTTTGGAAAGGGTCTCAAGATGTCCTATTGGGTCAATCACCCCTAATTTTAGGGTGTTTCCTAGGTGAAACAATTCCTAGTCATGTGTGCATGTGATATGATGTGGGGTAAACTCTTCGGCATGGGTTTCATGACATAAAAGGGTTTGCATTTTCTTACCTATGGGTGCCTCTGTAGAGGTTGAGTAGTCCTTTGTCCATAATACAAATATTTCCAAGCCCACTTATTTCCATTTTCTTAATCCTTTTTATTATTTTATGTTTCAAGGAACTAGGTGGAGGCCATTATCCTGGCTTGGTGTCTAGGTATGACAATGCCATTCACAAATACTTTGTGGAAATGAGAAGGTTGGCTCATGATGAGACCCACTTTCACTCAGTCATGAAACACAGAGCCACTACCTGGTTTGGTGACCATGTGATGGTAATTTCATACCGCTAAGCACCCATGATCATGATAGATTAACTCGTTATGAGACCTCCTATCCCCCAACTAACACATTGAGTGATTATATTTGTAGGTCCCCTATTTATTGTTGAGAAACATTTCACTTATTTCTCGAGGATCCTTGGGTGAAGCATATCAAAGGTGAATGATAGACTTTTGTCTTTTACCTGCTACTTTTACTTTATGAGCCTTCATCCCCTTCTTCCCATGAGGTAAGGTACAATCCCTTCTTCGGTCAATACACCCAAAGATCCCAAAAGGATGGGGAGATGGAGGGAAAGAAGTATGGAAAGTGACAAGTATGGTAGGGAACGAACGATGAATTTTCAAGGAACCACCCAGTAGAAACCTATTCCTGATGGCAACCAACTTACTAGGACACAATAACACCCCCCTCAGGTTTGAATAATGCATAGAGCATAAATTCCAAGAAAATGTTCTGAAATCAAGAAATATCCTTTGCAATATGTTCAAATGCATTAAATATCAGAGTGATACATACCATGATACCTATACTCATTACCTCATGGAGCAAGACCCACTACTTTGTGGGAACCAGGCCAATGTGGTGGATGTTGTTGTTGGTGATGTGTAGGATGCATCAATGAAAACAAGGGCCCCTCCAGGGCTATGCTCTGTCCATATTTCTCTCGACACTCCATGTCTACAACATGTGGGCCTTGATACATGATATCCTTAGTTACCCCTGGGTTTGGGGGTAACATATGACTCTTACTCGAGGACATGTGCTCACTGTAGAGTGCATGTGAACCTCAATATCTCTGGTATGACACGTGCCTGCTAAAAATCAAACAAAATATCAGTGCATCTAGGGTGGTGATATCACCCTTTGTCCATATATGATAGAAAAAATAAAAATAAAAAATAAATTTCTCTAATCTAACATATGAGCATATAATGTATACAAGTGAAGCAAATCAATATGAAAATGCAACTAAATATATACTAACATGATATGCATGGTATATACAATGGATTCAAATGCATACCTACCTATACTTACATGTTGATCGAGTGCTAGGTATAATCATATAGCCAGTACAACCACACTAATAATGTATCATAACACCTGCCTATGTGCTTCACCATAAACGAAAACAATAATAAGTTAAGCACAAACATAACATGATTTAGAACATTCATCATATCATAGGAAATTATAAAATCTAACTCATGGAGGCAGGAAGGAGGGACAAAATCATGCCAAGTCACATCTCAAGAAAAGTTCTCAATCCACCTCTGAAAAGGATCGTGAAAGGTCAAAGAATCGAGAGGATGAATCAAAGAGTCTGAAGGTTGACTACCTTGGGCCTCATCAACCCCCAAGGTTTGAGAAGGGACCAACAAGAATCTAGAGGATGAATGACAACCCTTTAGGGGAAAGTTGAAAGACCGAGATAATAAACTTCTTCTTAAGGCATTCAACCTGCCCTTAGATTATAAGAAAAGGATCCACCCTAAATAAATATCGAGACAAGAAGCACGTCTCCTAGATGCATCCTTAGTGACATTGTGAGATAAAGGAAATGAAAGGAGTTGGAAAACCTCATCACATGTATCCTACTCCAAGTGAACCATGTCCTCACCCTTATCAAAATCTGAGCACAACTGTAGTTAAAAAAAAAAATTCATAGAATAAATCCAAGTGCTCAAAGGAATAATCATCAAAATCCTCAAGGTATGAATGAAAATCATCATGAGAACATTTCATTAAGTCATCCTTAGGTGTTTGGAATATGTATGTGATTATATCATCTCCTTGTTGCCAAATGTCAGAATCAATAGCAATCTCATATGATAGTTGTAAAGGAAAAAATTGAAAATGACCCTCAATATCATAAATGGGATTCTCATCAGAACCAACCACATCCCATTTACGTCTTCCAACATGTATGAAATCATCAATTTCATCAACCATGTCATTACCTTTATCATAACATGAAGGGATTAATACATCTAAGGGATCCTCTGACACTTCTTCACTTTCCAAATCACGAAATAATGGATCATCAAAATCTTGGAAAGGGAAACAACTTATTGTATCCACTTCTTCCTGCGCGGGAGTGTCAATAGCATGGATGACTTCATCAAATGGAAGAGAATCTATTTGTACATCATCCTCATGACTTGCCTCTTTAATGATCTCTTCGCCTTCATCAAAGTATGAAGGATCTAGCTTGTCCAAGGGTTCCTTTACTTCTTCACCTTCTGAATCATAGAACAAGGTATCATCGAAACCCTGGAAAGGTAAACGATTAGCCTCATTCTCTTCTTATCGTGTAGGATAGATTGGATCTTGGATGGCTTCAGCGAAGGGAAAAGCACATATCAATGGTTAATTTTCAAGCTCCAGGTCTCCTTATTTTGTGGAATCACGAGTGAATTCTTGGTGACCTTCATAAAGAACCCTCTCTTCAAGCTCTTGTTTTCCGATTGGTTCCCACCATTCATTAAGTTCTTTAACAAAGTTCCTAAGGGAAGATACATCCTCTAGGCTAAGAATATATGAGGTATCCTTAGGGTAATCAACCTTGATTTCTATAGCAGAGAGATATTCTCCCTTGGGCGAGGAAATATTTGCCTCGATTTATATATCCATGTGATAAGCTTCTTGGATTTTACTGGGCCCCTTTTCATTGAGGAGGAATCCTAATTGTTCCGAGAGTGCATTGGTATAGAGGTAAATGAGGTACTTGTCTTTAGGATGATGGCGTCTAGGAATTTTGTCACACACCCACTACAACAACTTAGATTTTTCGTCTTTTTCTTCAAGGAACAGAATCCCCGAATTTCTATGGGGCCTAGCGCAGACCCTCCCTTCCCTTATGCTCCCCCCATGTGATCATTGGCTATGACCATAGGCCTTACCAAAAAGGTGCTT
>JZKD02S1320541.1:186981-201448 GCA_000966675.3 Picea glauca | reverse complement strand
TTGATTTTATTCTCAAACGTTTATATTGTTTTATACATGCACTAATTTTTCATGATTGTTTGTAATTATAAAGTTAGATTTCCCCCCTAACTTTCTGCAGAAAACACCAAGTAGTAGCAGAAATGATGTTGTCCAAGATGAGGAACATGAAACAGATAATGAAGATCAAGTTAATGATCTCATGGAAGTAGATGACAATAATAACATAGTTCAAGATGATGAGACAAATCAAATGATCCAAGACTTATTCGGTCATCCAAATGAGAATCACGGGGACAATAGTGATGGTATTTATGATGAAACTCTTTTTGAAAAGACAAATAAACGACTTTATAAAGGGTCAAGAGGAAATCTTCTCTCCACTACATTGTTGCTGGTGAACTTAAAGGTTACGAACCATTTGTCGAACACTTGTATGACACAGATGCTAAGGTATGTAATATGTTTCATCACATCTACATAAAGGTTGACCTTTTTCCATTTTTTAGTGCTAATTAATGTGAAACAAAAATGCAATATTTACAATTACTATTTCTTACATTAACTAAATATTTTTTATGTTTTAGATTGTTAGGTGAATTTCTGTTACCCTCGTCAAATATTTTACCTCACACATATCGAGTTTTACATGCCATTATGTAAGACAATGGAATAGAGTATCAAAGTATAGATGCATGTCCTGATGATCATATTCTACATTATAGAAAACATGTGTCGAAAACAAAATACCCGGTATGTGGTATCAATAGATATCGAATCGATCAAGTAACAAAAATGGTGTCTCGAAAGGTTCTTCGACATATTCCCATAATTCCATGTTTGCAGTGACTGTTCAGGTGCCAAAACATAGCACGGTTTATGGATTACCATGCACGAAAGAGAATTGAAGATGGCGTTGTTTGAATTCTTGTAGATGGTTATGCATTTAAGGAAATTGCTGCAAAATGGCTAGTATTTATAGATGAACCTCATAATGTTAGGATTTCATTGGAATATGACGGCGTTAATCCATTTGGAGAGCTTTGGTCTGTTTACTCAATGTGGCCTATTTTTGTTATCAACAATAACATTCCTCGGATGCCAATAAAGAGGGAGCACATAATGTTGACAATGATTGTTCCAGGTATTTGTTTACATTAATTTTCTGAATGTAAATTTTTCATTTTTCTCTTTTTTTGCATAATATATTTTATTTATTTATTTACGTATATATACATACCATGGTAGTAATTTTGTGTAATTTAAAACAATTAGGTAAGTACCAAGTTAAAGATATGAATGTATCTATCAAGCCTCTTATCGACGAACTACTAAAGTTATGGGAGGGCATCACTATGTATGACATATGTAAACCAATTGGGCAGAAGAGATTTCAATGTCGTGGAATACTTTTATGGGAAATTCATGATGCCCTGGGACTAACACATTTTTGTGATATGTAATGTTCCATATTTCATGCTTGAATAATATATAATTAATTGAATATATCATGCAGGTTGTTTAAATAATCCTTTTGTATATTAATAATTCACATTAATCCATATGTTGCAGGTCTTCAAACAAAGGGTAAATTTGCATGTCCAGTTTGTGGTCCTAATATGAAATCTCGTTGGTCAAAAAGTTTAGGAAATGAGGTGTTTGATGAGTATAGACACTTCCTCTCTAAGAACCATAAGTATCATACTACTGAAAAATATATTTTCAATGAGAAACAAGAGACTAGACTAAAACCACAAAGAATGACACCTCGCCTATGGAAGTTGGCATATGACAAAATTAATCCTCGAGGTACACATTTTGTTTATGTATCGTAAATGGAATCATGTTTTGAAATTTTATTTTAATTATTCAATTTATTTTACCGCATTTGATAAATAGTGTTCTGAATTTTTTTATCCTTCATCAATGTCAGCGTCATGAAGGTAGTAATAATGGGCTTCCATGATGAATGAAATGTTAGCCCACTCAATTCATGAGGTTTCCTTACTATGAGGAGGTAAAAATAATTCATTTGTTTGATACAATGCAAATCGGTAAGAATGTGACAAAAACATTATGGCAAAGCATAGATGGCAGGAGGGATAAAGAAAAAATTGTCGAAATTTGTAATGACATTTAGGAAGCCAATCATGCAATGCAACATGTGATCCGATCAAATAGTGATGGAGACCAAAATAAACTTCCATGGTTATTAACAGAGATGCAAAGCAATGGTGAAAAGAGGTCATTCAAAGAATTAAATTTCCCATAGGTTTTTGTTCAAACATAAATAATATCTTAACGAAGAAAGGTAAATTTGGTGGGGTAAAAACACATGATTGACATACCTTCATTAAGGTAAGTAATAATTTTAGTATTCATATTTATATATTTGTCGTATACATTTTTTGAGATTTTTATTTTTTTGTCTAGTTTTGAAACAAGTAACGATTCATTTTTATTGTTACAGTATGTTCCACCTCTATCTCTCCCAAATGAGTTTGATAACAATGTCAAACAAGTTATATATGATCTTGGAAAATATATGAGATAAGTAGTTGCAATATATATGAAAAAAAAAATTCAATTTTTTGTTGTACTTAATGACATGTGTTTTACTTGTAATGTAATATGTATTATGTTTGGTTGAAACATGTTATTTTCTTGCGTCATTGTAACATCCCTGTTTCCCCTAGTTTGTAAATAATCATAAATAGGATTACCATGCTGAGGCATGTGGACAATGTAAATGTATTATTGTTTGAATTGCCAATAACTGACTGTGGGGGTGAAACCTTGAAAGTACTGGCCGTGATATCACTAGAGGAAGAATGTGAAAACTATATGAGAGGGTTCATTATATCAAATAACCCCAAATTTCCCTTGATGAGGATGATAAACCTCCTTCGGATCCCAAGAAGAGAATCTGGTTAATGAAGAAAGGACTAGTGGTGAATTATCAACCACCCCAATGAATGAGAGCATGGGCTAGCTGCAGAATGTCAGCCCGAAGTACCACAGAGATCTGCAGACCCGAGCTTCCTTCTGACAGAAGGAACGTGATGAGTCGGGAACCTTCCAAAAGAAAGAAGGAAAGATAGATACACAGGGACAATCAGAGACGAGACATGAGATGAGAGTGCAAGCTCATAAGGGAGATGCGCGGAGCTCTCCAACGGAGGATGCACGAAAGGTTATGAGGTTGATGTTGAGAGAGCATCTGATAAACCTCGCTGAGGCCATAACAGAGAGATAAATCTTTGAAAGTTTACAAAGAACAGAACCTGAGAAGAACTGGAACAGAGAAAGAATCCTTGAAAACTGTGAGAGTTCCTTGGTGATATCATGGCTTGGCATGGGGGTGGCCAGAGTGCTAAGAATGAATGCCTCTGAGACTATGGTAGGGTGGAAGGACGAACACCCACAGTCAGTTAGTTGGTGGCAACCTGTAATAGATAAGTGTTCTCCTACCCTGTGTAATTGAGTTGTAACTGTGTATGAATTGGATATACTTTAATGTTTTCAGGAATGTGCATGATTGCTTAATGGATATACCATATCCCTTCTATTTCTACTTGGTTGTATATTTAGGCAAGTAGGAAATTATATGGTTCAGACATGATTTGTACTCGTAAATGCTTGCGCCCTGTGGTGGCCTAAGCTAGATCCACGAACTGTGAATTCGTCGACCTTAGGTATAGTTTCATGTACGCATGTCGACCCACCTAGTCATTTTGATTCCCTTGGAGGATGAAGTTGTTAAGCTCAGGAGAGGTAGTGCATATATGCATCGTCTCTCTGCGAGGCAAGTAGAGACCGAAAACTACTTAAGCTCTAGACTTGATGAATGACCGCAAGGGGTAAGCGGAAATTCTTCCAAGTGTTAAATCCAGTAGAAAGAGAGTAATGCTCCTAAGTCCTTCATAACTGACCAAGCTCAGAAGAGATAGCACTTTCGCAAGTGTTGATGAGATCCCAGAGTTGGACTCATAGAAGAAGCAAAGGTTTGAGCCTTTGAAGACTGATAAATCTTCCAAGTGGAGGAAATCAAAAGCTCAGGAGGAGGAGCGACAATGGTCATTGGATCACAATGAAAAGGATCGACAGTCATCGGATCAGAGGAAGGTGCACAAGTCTTAACACTCGCACGCACAGGAGAGAGGACCCATTAAGGTTTGAGACTCAATATTTTCGAAGCTCGGAGAGCCTGAAATTCGAAGTGAAATCTCAGTCATGGATGGACGAAGTGAATCTGGACCGTTAGATCCAGAAGAATACTTGTCGACGGGTCGTGAGATCTAGAGGAAGGTAAAGGTGAAGTATTGAAACACCCGAAGCCTGAATAGCCGAAGAGCCATGAGTCGTCGATTGGCAAGGGGACACTTGTCAACAGATAGAGAGCTCTGGGAAAACTATAGTGGGGTTTCAGTTTGAGAACTGAGATTTTCGAACCCCAAAGGATTGAAGACCCGAAGTGAATCTGGGTCAATAAATCTAAGGGAGACGTGGCATGAATTTGTGAACTCCGGGTAAAGTCCTGAAGTGATTCATAGCCGTTGGATTTGGGGAAGGCATGGCGAAGGCGTGGCGTGAATCCTTGAACTCTGGGTAAAGTTCCGAAGTGATTCATAACCGTTGGATTCGAGGAAGGCGTGGCATGAAGCCGTGAACTCCGTGTAAAGTCCCGAAGTGATTCATAGTCGTTAGATTCGGAGGAGACGTGTCACAAATATGCAAACTCTGGGTAAAGACCCGAAGTAATCCTAAGTCGTCTGATCTAAGAGGACACATGGCAGGATTCCATGTATTTGGGGGGAAGATAAGTTTGAGATTTGAGATCTCAGAAGTCCGAAACCCGAAGAAGGCCTCGACCGTCGATCCTTGGCAGTTAGGATCAAAGTAGGATCCTTGGCAGTTATAGTTACTGCTTTATATTAAAATCAAAGTATACAACTCCTCATGACCAGAGAAAAGTGAGATGGGTAAGACATTATGGACGTTGAGGCAAGGAGGTTTTCTTGCTAAGACGTTGTTGCATAAAGAGGAAAGTGACCTTGGTTGGTTATAGCCATGAGAGAAGGCAACATCAACACAAGATATGACTTTGAGATTAGTCCTGTAAGTGACTAAAATCTCAAACTAAAGGACACAAATGATGAAATTAAACTATCAAGTGAATGCATTAAATAAAAAGGTGCAATAGATGCACCCACATATAAACGAATGTGTATACATGATCATAAGGATGATTGGAAGATCCTTGGAAAAAGGATATAGAAGCCTGATATGTCCATGTGTGTGAATGACATGGAAAAAGGTGTAAGCAATAAGCTAACATGATGAATACTTAGCTGTGTTTAATTATGCTTGAGTGAATGGGTTAAATACATCATGGATGTAAGTTAACAAAACCATAATACGTATGGATACGTAATCAGGTACATGACAAAGATGCATGTTTATATTCCTTAAGGAATATTTGGTAAACAGGTAAAAGCTAACTCAAGGTTGAGTCTAGCATAGATAGTGATGGATATGCAATAAGGAAGTTGCATACTAAAGGAATTCCCTGTGGAGGAACTGTGTGAAGACTCTGTCAGGAAAACAAAGTCACAACCTTAATGACTGCTAAGAATTACACAGTAAGCCACAAGTTTATATGAATACCAGAATCCTAGATTACATTTTGAAAAAAAACAAAAAAAAAAACATCATGTAATGAGTAGAAGACTGATAAATGAATATTGACCATTCTGATAACCACATGGTAATGTGTATGATGCACAGGTTCATGATCCCTTATGAACAAAAGTTTTCTATTAAGCATGTTTTTGTATTCCAAAAAGGTTAGGGTGAGGCATAACCAAGGCTGCTCGAGGAAAAGAGCAGGAAGATCCCAACAGGGAGTAAATTGCAAAAAAAAAAATAAAAAAAAAAAAGAGAAAAGACAGTGAGACCTTCGAAATAACTCAACTGGGATGAAAAGTCCCAGACGATGTAGAAAGAATTTGAAGAAGGGGAGAGCCCTCAATTATTTTCTTACTGTGTATTATATTTTTCTCTGAATGAGAAAGCTAATACATGGATGAAAGTAAATGTTCTGACACCATAGTGATGATGGTTATATTACTGTAGAAACGATTGAGAATTGTTGTGTTGCACTCATGAAAACATTAAGGATAATGTGATGAAGTGCATACAAATATGCTAGGACATGTCTGAAAATGTTTTATTAATTCAAATGCTATGGTAATTGCATTTTTAATTTACATGACGACTCATGTGTTTATGATGTATGTCATGTGTAGAAAGAAATAGATTGGAACTGTTGAGAAAGATAGTTGCCAATAATGACAGAACCGGTATAAAAATGTTCATGACTATGTGGCACAAGGTATGAAGGGATTGGGTAAGAATCCCTTCTAAAATGTTTTATGGTCTTAATGCCATGTATGAAACGTTGAAGGGCATTTGTATGCCATGGATACCCAAGTAGGGTATGATTCGGGAAGGAGAACCCAAATGATGGAGGTGTGAACCTCTGGTAGTGAAGACTGATTGTATGATGTAGGATCATCTGAACCAAGTGATCTATGTTGACTCAAAAGGTCCAAAAACCTCTACTAAGAGATCGTAGAAATCCCTTCGATCAACTACAAATCAAGATCATGAGGATCACGAGAAAAAACCCTGATCGAAGCAGGTTAATCAAGAACCTGACAGCGAAAGTGAACACGAGCTGTTCATTGAAAGGAAACCGATCACAGTCGTCAAATTGATTTCAAGATCTACAGGAGTTAACGGATCAAACACCAGTCATTCGTAAGATCGACGACCCACATTCATTGTGGGGATTGAATAGGAACACAAGTTAATGACGGAGTCTATGCCCGTAATTTAAAATCAATACATTTTTGTTTTGAGTTTGGGGTCTGATCATAGATCGGACGACCCTCATCTATTGCGGAGATTATAAGGAGAACTAAACCACGAACTAGTTGACTTTTTGCAATCCCTTGCAGCCATTGGATCCGGGGATAGACAGATCTTCACCGTCGAAGTGAAGACAAGAGGTTTATCCAGGATCATAGCCCCCAGACACGGGAGCTGAAAGAGTAACACCTGAAACAAATAGAGCTAAGGTCATAGCTCTCGATTGTATGAAGAGAAAGCGGAGTCCCTCCGGACCAGTCAATAAAAATAGAGTTTAGCGCTCTATGATTAGACCGTGGTCATGGGGATTGGTTCTATGGGAATCAAGGTGCTCACAACTAGCACATTACATGGATTTTTCAGTAAGGAAGTGTTAAAAATAAATCCCCTAGCGGACAAGTGGATTCCCTCTTGGGCTCTAGACTCCTAAGACGAAGACAAAAAGGGTGTTAACGTTGGTCACTGACATCCTTTTAAACCTAGTTAGACTAATGTATAGAGAAGTGGAAGAAAGGTGTACCTTTTTTAACGATGTTCATCCTTGCACAGTCTGAGTTGAGCTTTGGTCCCCAAGCTCCTTGATTAGTCCTGTAAACCAAACAAAAATAGAACAAGCTTTCTATTCTACTAAGATTAGCTTGAAACCAGATGTATCTACTAGAGACAAGTTCATGTAGAATAAACACAACCTTGAAAGAAACAGGCCAAGCACATATGTATATTAATGAGAACAATAAAGTATACTTACAGACCTTTGATGAAGGTGCAACAACCTCTCCCAACTGTCCTTGTCCAACCCTTTGCTCAAGTAATCCACACACAAACTGATTATGCTTCAATGATATCTCCCTTATGAGATCATAAGTTTGATGCCTTCAATGTCCCCCCTTCCTTATGAGATCATAAGTTAGGTGCTTCTCAATTCCTCTATCCATCTCCTTTCACCATGAGGAGGCCTCCTTATATAAGCTTGGAGAGGTCCAACCACCTTAAAGATTCTTGGGATAGGCTGAGGATCTTTCTCCATCAGTTGTGGATCCTCCCTAAGATCCATCCTTGACCTCAAATTCAAATCCAACTGATTTCCAAGATAAGGGGGATCTTCCCCTGATTTTCTCAACAACATAACGCTCCCAAATAAGCCAACACTCCCTCAAAAAGGTGCACAGAGCGCTACAACGCTCCCCCAAAGAAGGGTAGGGAGCGCTAACACTCCCTGAAAGTGGGTAGGGGAGTGCTGCCCAAAAATTTGCTCAAGAAGCCTAGTGCTCCCCTAGAAGGGTGAACAGAGTGCTACAACGATCCCCCAAAGAAGGCTAGGGAGTGCTAGCACTCCTTGACAGTGGGTAGGGGAGCGCTTACCTTCAAAACTCATTTTTAAGTGGTTTTTTTCATGGCAAATGCTTTGTACTCCTCATCAGATGATTTCTCCTTCTTAAACCAGTCTTTGAAGGTGTCTTAAGTGTCCTTATGATGTTGTTAGAGACACGAC
This sequence comes from Picea glauca, assembly GCA_000966675.3. Classification (NCBI taxonomy): domain Eukaryota; kingdom Viridiplantae; phylum Streptophyta; class Pinopsida; order Pinales; family Pinaceae; genus Picea; species Picea glauca. Next base: position 193,044 of record JZKD02S1320541.1, on the reverse strand, counting down.
ATAGGCAAGATGACAGTATGATGTTTGTGACACTTGCGACACTAGTAATGACGACAATAGGTCATCATTGAAGTGAGTAATTTTGATGTGTAACAGATTGCCCCCCAAAGTGCGAAGTTTGAAGACATAAACTAATGACTGAAGTACTTTGTAGACTTTTTCAAGCAAGGGTACGGACTCAGAGAACCTAGTAGAAGCTGCACACAACCATCAAACAAATATTATGACATGTTTCAAACCCAAGGCATGCATACCTATGATTGAGTGATAAGGACTTTCAAGGTATGACCGCCATAAAATACACTGCGGATCCATATTTATATTGACAAAAAGGTATAGCCACTGAAGATACAATGTGGATCTATACTCCTATGATCTGAACTGGTCATAGCCACAAAGAATACACAGTGGATCTACAAAATGACAAAACATAGCCACGACCAATACAAAGTGGATCTATGTGACAATATATGTGTCAATGTTCAAAATAAACTCCGTCGCAACCTGAGCAAAGTACATATAAGAGTGATGACTCAACCCAGGGTCTTCTTACTGATCCCGATGTAGTATGAATCTAACCATGTGAATAGATGTCCTGATGTCGAACACGACATAAACCACTTGATTACCGGTCAATGAGGTAAACCGTTAACAAACATGAGGGAAATCACCATTGATGTCAATGATTCCCAAGGTACTTTAGTACATTCCAACGAATGTGAATGGATGAGATGAAGTCGAACATCCGTGGAATCATCCGATTAGAGGTCAATGATGTAAACCCACTGTCAGACGCAAGGACGCCTGCCATTGAGACATGCAGGTCCCAAGGTACTAACTGGTTTCTAGGTCTAGTTCTTGGATAATGTGTTGAAGTCGACAGGAATAGACTTGTCGCAGGAGGGCATTGATGTATCCCCCATAAACGACACAAAACAAACACAAAGATGTAATTTGGTGGATCAAGTGAACATGGACTGACACGGGTGTTGAAACAGGATATTTGTGATGGTTGACTCTCGAGGCAGATACTTCCCTTGAACACTGAGGCACAACAGCAGAAACATGACATGGACCAAAACTTGATGATGCAGTGGATACTGTGACTTTCGTCGGGTGACCCAAAGGAGTAAAGAAACTCAAAGTATTGGTTCAGTGCAAAGGTTCAGCAGATTAAAATGCATGCAAAGACAAAGTGTCGTGTTCAAGGGTGACTGTAAGAGTTACTGGTAATGTTCTCAAAAACTGCTTGGCTTGCTTCCTTCAATGTTTCCCCCATCCAGATAGATGAGTACCTCTTTTTTATTTAATGAGCTCGAGGAGGGTAACACATGCTCGATATAACTCACCTTCAGTAAGTTCCTCTTCCTTTTTTTAACGAACTGGAACAAGTAAGGGTTCGTTCCCATATGGGCCCTTCAATATATAATTGTTTAACGAGTCCAGAGAAGGTAAAATCGATGATTTTTCATGTTTAGAGAGTCTGAAAAGAACTTAAAGACGACTCCAATGTTGTCCTTTTTCGTAATGTTAGTCTTGCGAGGCCAAAAAAGAGATAAATTATCACTCAAAAGATGCCCTTTCAAACCTTTCAACGAGTGGGAAAGGAAGCAAGATCACTCGGCAATGTTTTCATGTTTAGAGAGTCTAAAAAGAGCTTAAAGGAGACTCCAGGGGGTTCCTTTTTCGTATAACCTTTACGAGTCCGAATAAGTGATAAAAGTCTACTCGGTTACATTCTCATATTTTTGTGAGTACGAGAAAGAACAAAGACTAAGCTCGGTATTGGTTTCATTTTTACGCAAGATTGAAACAAAATTAAACAATGCTTGTAAATTCCCAACATAATTTCCAAAGGTAGGGATACCCATGGATGGTTGGTACTCTGCCCCCAGCTTGAAAAGCTAGGAGATTAACTCCAGAATGATAATCAAAGGCTGGAGACATGCCCCCTAAGATTCAATTCATTCACTGACTTTAAGGTTGTTACCAATTTCTGTACTAGATGGAGAAAAATGATAAAGGTGAATGAAATGAAGGTTCAAATACGAGACCTAACAAAAGACTTGACTTGACATCTACAAGATCTAGCTAAAGACTCGACTAGATAGGAGAGGTGATTGTTTCATTTTTTAACGAGCTTGACATAGGAAAAAGAACTATGCTCAGGGCTCCAAGTTCAGTCCCCAGATTTCTATTTCATTTTTTAACGAGCTTGCCATAGAGAAGAAAACTATGATCAAGGCTCTAGGTTCAGTCCCCATATTTATGTTTCATTTTTTAACAAGCTTGCTACAGAGAGGAAAACTATGCTCAAGGCCTCTGTTTCATTTTTTAACGAGCTTGCCACAGAGAGGAAAACTATTCTCGTGACCTCTGCTTGATCATGGATTCCAAGAGGATAGTGCTCTGGAAGGACACCATGTAAAGGGACAAAACTCGATCATGGCCTCCAAGATATATTCACTGGATGGAAGAAGAATGCTCTCGAAGGAACACATTTTGAGGGTCTTGACAGGGGCGAGGAGATTAGGCTCCAATAGCCCTACCAAAGAAATCACCATGTCAACTACCGGATCCAAGTTATCGAAAGTTGAAGTCATGGGAGACAACGCCACATAATTGACCTGTGGTAGGGATGATACTGTCTGCATATAAGAATCATCTAGGGAGTTCATTGAGTTGATGGTCAAGTTAGGGCCAACGAACGAAAGTTGATCAATAGTCACCATTCTTCCATCATGTGGGAAAGATATCACATGAAAAAGAGTGGACACAATATCTTTCATGGCATAGACATAATCTCGCCCAAGGAGTAAATCGAAATCCAGGGGGTCTTGGACTACCATAACATCAATAAATACATTTTTCCCTCCCAAAGTTATGGGAAACTAAGGAAGGATCCCTAAAGGGTGATTGGTTCTTCTGTTAAAAGAAAACAGAGTCTGGGTAACTGGAACAAGCTGAGGATAACCCAAAGCTTGCCAAGAAATAGAGGAAAAAATACTAACGGATGAACCTTCATCTATCAACACATGAGGAACGTCCCAACCACAAACCTGTACTGTAATCTTGAAAGGAATGTGAGAGGGAAGAAGAGGTCCAGATAGCACACCCCAATCGAAAAGGATGGCCTCATTACTTGGAGGGGGTTTCACGGGAGAAGGCAGACTACCCCCCAACACGGTAGATTCTGTATCAATGAGAAAAACGTGGGCAGTATCAGGTTTACTCTCTAGAAGGAGAGTAGGATCGACTGATGATGAGATCAGATCGACCACTTGGGTTTCATTCTCCAAGGGGAGAATGGGGTTGACAGGTGGAAACAAATCGACCGCTTGAGTTGCACTTTCTAACAGGAGAGTGGGATTGACCGAAGATGGGATCGGATCAACCACTTTGTCAACTGGTTCAACTAAGGACATGACCAGATTGATGACATGATCAACTAGACTGACCGATGAAGGGACCAGAGAAACCACTTTGGCACTCGTCAGAGGAGGAGTGGGATTGACCGCATTGGCACTCTTCAGATGAAGGGTGGGATTGACCAATGACAGGACTAGATTAGTCACTTTGGGTTCGTTCTATAGATGAAGAGTGGGGCTGACCGATGACAGAACTGGATCAACTACTTTGGTTAGTGGTTCAACCGAGGATGAAACTAGATTGACCACCTGATCAACCAGACTGACCAGGGAGGGAACCGGATTGGCCATTCCATCAACTAACGATGGGTTGGGGGAAATATTACGATAACCAGTTGGAAGTTGAAGCTTTTCCAAAGGAGAAGAAGCCTCATCCATACGAGGACAAAGGTGGGAATAATGATCACCTTCACATAACATGCAAGGAAATTTGACAATTGTCTTCTTCTTACCAACCTTAATGTCACTAGTGGATGAGGCGTCACCAACATCTCTAGCAGGGGCTGATGACGTGGAGGACCACACTTCTAAGACCTTGGGAATACCAGAGAAATTCCTTATAAAGTGGTCACCCTTACAAAGACTACAAGGGAATTTGGGTTTCAGATTCTTCGTTTTAAACTTGTCAACCTCATCAACATTCCCAGTATGATTAATAGTAGCTAGTTTCTTGGATCCAACATCTGATATGGTTGGAGTCTTGGTCCTTTTCGGGTTCTTTGTCTTCTTTTTCCGTTTCTTCTTCATATTATCAACTTCAATACTTGCTTTAGAGATTTCACTAGGAGAAGAAGTAGAAATGGAAGGAGACCTGACGGGTGAAGAAAGAGAAAGGTCGACATGAGGTTGATGTGTGGGTGGTGTGCTTACATCTGAAGCACCTGCATTTGAGATCACCGGAGTGGAAAACAACCATACTGATAACCCAATTGTGAGACCTGGAAGGCTCAAAGTAGCGATGTAAGGAGGACCAACGTTTCTGTAAGAAGGAAAAACAAAGGGTTCCCCTTGCAAAGGGGTTCCTTCATTGGTCATTCCGGGAACTGACACCATAAAAATAAAGATCTAACCTATATTCTGCTAGGGATAACAAACAACACATGCTAAAAATCTAGTAAGCAAACAAGCAAAAAAAACCTTCTTACAATGAGCACACTAGTTGGTGATAAAATCCAACGTCGTGGGAACAAAGTAAGAAGGGGCTGAGATAGAGCGAGTGGAAAAGTTATGTTGACGACCTGCTTAATGGATTTACACCCTGGTGCAAGCTCCCACACATAATCGTGGGTATACCCTCCAAAAATCTCGAGTGAGTCTGGCCAACGTCTATTCCAGGTACCATGAAGACTTGCCTCTCCACAATCACATTGTGTAAAGACCCTAAAAAGATAGGCCACTAAGGTTACCAACTACAATAGCCTGGGGAAACAATCGACAGTCTGATCCACGTGCAAGGGCAGGGTATCTAGCTCGAAATCAACTTGAAAGGCTTCCACTCATCATTGTGGGTATACCTTCAAGTGACCCCCATAATATGTGCAATCTCTACACCAAGACCAACAAAGAAGGGTGAGTAACTCTGCTAGTCTCAATGTGACCTCAGGTTTGACCCTTGTGTGAGAAGGGCTTCCCAGGACAAAATGTAGCAATTGGACTTCATTGCTCCCTAACAAAACATCCTATGTTTGTTTGAAGCTTTGGAAATTTATCTTTCACACCTATTCCAAAGCCCTACAACTAATCTAATGTAGGTTTGCTACCAGAAAATGTAAAATTGTCTAATCAATTTTATTTTAGCACTTGATTTTTAAGGCTGTTGTTACTCAAAAGGAAAATGGCATGGACAATATGGTGTTTTGACTGAATCGAAAGTTATGCAAAGAGGTGAATATGAAATCTTTTCATTTCGATGAAAGCTATGCTATGAGAAGGAGAAAACATTCATCATTCTAGATGCGCAATGTCCCAAAATGCCAAAAAACATGCAATTCCGCTACTTCAAATGCAAGATAGTTTCACTACCCAAAAACAAGAATGCATTTATCTTCTTTGTTTGATTATGATGTATACAGAAAGTAAATACAAAACCTTCAATGCTCCACTACTTTCAATCAGGAGAAAGAGTCCTATGCAGATGCAAAAGACACGAAGCAAAAGGGGTACACACAAAGCATGCACTCAAGGCAATGATGTATGAAAGAAAACAAGTAGAAACTTGTTATAACAAGAAAAAACACCATCAAGGATTCTACAACCAATAAAGCATTCAAGGAACACAAATAAAATGCAGAGAAGAATTCAAGAAAAGATAGGGAGAAAGAGAAATCACTCAAAACTGTCTTGACAAAAAGCAACTGAAAAAGACAATTTCACATTTCTAAAAAAGGATTCAAGATCCAAGAAATAAAATAGGGGGTGATAAGAATAAAAAACCAATCCAAACAACTTCACAAAACAACCACAGACTTTGGGTAAAGACCTCAGCAAAACAGGTTGCAAAAGATTGAGCAGAAGAAGGAAAAAAATCCCCAAAAAAGAGACTAGCGCTCCCCCAAAGAAGGGTACAGAGAGTTGCAACACTCCCTAAAAAACTGTAGGGGAGCGCTGACAAAATATCAGCGCTCCAGTATGGCCT
>JZKD02S1320541.1:164722-186949 GCA_000966675.3 Picea glauca | reverse complement strand
AGAATCTCATAAAAAGAGCCAAAAAATGCCAAAAAACTCACCCAGAATGCATAAAAATTGGTGAAATTGCAGGTGAAGGTAGGAGAAAGCTAATGGATGATGAACAACCAATAAATGTGGTATGAAAGGTGGTAAAAGGGCATGGACAAGAACAAGGAAGGAAAAATTAGGGATCCCTCCCTAGTGGAGTCACCAATTTCTATTACAGATAAATCCCCCTGCGGACAAGTGGATTCCCTCTTGAGCTCCAGACTCCTAAGACCAAGACAGAAAGGGTGCTAACGTTGGTCACTGACATCCTTTTAAACCTAGTTAGACTAATGTATAGAGAAGAGGAATAAAGGTGTACCTTTTTTAACAATGTTCATCCTTGCACAGTCCGAGTTGAGCTTTGATCCCCAAGCTCCTCGATCAGTCCTGTAAACCAAACAAAAACAGAACAAGCTTCCTATTCTACTAAGATTAGCTTGAAACTAGATCTATATACTAGAGACAAGTTCATATAGAATAAACACAACCTTGAAAGAAACATGCCAAGCACATATGTATATTAATGAGAACAACAAAGAATACTTATAGACCTTTGATGAAAGTGCAACAGCCTCTCCCAGCTCTCCTTGTCCAACCCTTTGCTCAAGTAATCCACACACAAACTGATTATGATTCAATGATATCTCCCTTATGAGATCATAAGTTTGATTCCTTCAATTTCCCCCCTTCCTTATGAGATCATAAGTTAGGTGATTCTCAATTCCTCTATCCATCTCCTTTCACCATGAGGAGGCCTCCTTATATAAGCTTGGAGAAGGCCAACCACCTTATAGATTCTTGGGATAGGTTGAGGATCTTTTTCCATTAGTTGTGGATCCTCCCTAAGATCCATCCTTGACCTCAGATTTGAATCCAAATGATTTCCAAGATAAGGGGGATCTTCCCCTGATTTTCTCAACAACATAACGCTCCCAAATAGGCCAACGCTCCCTCAAAAGGGTGCACAGAGCGCTATAACACTCCCCCAAAGAAGAGTAGGGAGCGCTAGAATTCCCTGATAGTGGGTAGGGGAGTGCTGCCCCAAAATTTTCTCAAAAATCCTAGCGCTCCCCCAGAAGGGTGCACAGAGTGCTACAACGCTCCCCCAAATAAGGCCAGGGAGCACTAGCACTCCCTGACAATGGGTAGGGGAGCGCTGCCCTTCAAAACTCATTTTTAAGTGGCTTTTTCCATGGAAAATGCTTAATACTCCTCATCAAAGGATTTATCCTTCTTAAACCAATATTTGAAGGTGTCTTAAGTGTCCTTATGATGTCGTTAGAGACACAACATAGGCAAGATGATAGTATGATGTTTGTGACACTTGTGACCAAAAATGTGACACTTGCGACACTAGTAATGATGACAATAGGTCATCATTGAAGTGAGTAATTTTGATGTGTAACAGGAAGGATGAATTTCCAATGTTTTACTTACATTATGTAAGTGTTGAAGGAAAAACATTGGGTGGCCATAGGTGTTGGCACCCTGTTTATTAATGAAGGAAGAATGCTTAAAGGAATTCATGCGAAACTTTTGAGTTTCATGTGTATTGATTTGGGATCGTGATCGGCCTATAGCAAGAAGCATGGTCCAGCTGTAAGAGTGAATGAAAATGAATAAGACATGTGTTGAAGAGGTTGGTTAAATTCCAATACACCATGGCCAAGAACCTATCATAAAGTGTGACAAACTTGAAATCAATACAAGAGTGCATTGGGTATGATTGTGGCCCTGAGTATAGGCACATTTGTTAAATCATTTAAAATGTTGAATTACACTTCGAAAGGTTTGGTATGTTGAAATGAGGCATAAGAAAGGAATGGGTTTCCATTTTCATGTTTATATAGATGTGATGAACTATTAGTATGCATGGTTTTGAGTATATATATATATACATGAATGCATGAGAGACTAATAGTTTGTTGGGCTGTGGAAATAATGAATTGCAGGAAGAAAAGGGTCATGGATATGGCAGTCATGTAAGCCCATAACGAAGACCAATTGCCTATTGAGCCAAACTGCAAGGAATGGTATTTTCCTTTCTGGAGAAAGTGAATTTGATTGTTAGTATACACAACTCTGAAATTGTTTGTAATGACATTATAAAGGTATAACAAAATATATGTGCATAGGAAACTAACAATTTGGTTGGCTGATTGAAGTTGAAAGTGCAGGAAGTAAAGGGGTATTGGATATGGAAGCATTGTAAGCCCATAAGAAATACCCATTACCTGCTAAGCCAAACCGCTATGGGAAGGAAAGTCCCATAATTATGAATCTGGTTACTGTGCGGAACAAATTGAAAACAAAATGTGGAATTTGGAAATTTGTGGGTGATAGATTTACAAGAAAATTTTGAATTTAAAATTTATAATGATGTCTCATGAATTTTTGTATACCTGTGATACAGGTGAGAAGGAGAGTAACCTTCGTCCCGGAAGAAAATATCTATCCAAAAAGGACAGATGATGAAAAATGGCTACTACTGAGCCATGAGAACCTCGTGATAACCCATGATCACCCGAAATATATGGTATTGAGGTAACACAAGCCGGAGGGACGCCTCGACAGAGCAGGTCTGAGGGACGCCTTGACTGTAAGACTTGATAGAGTCCCTAGAATCCTTTTTGTGCAAGAAAACCTTGGCAGGGAAAGATGGATCACCCGAGGAACTGTATAGCAGAGAAGGGGATGCCTGAGCTTGGGCCTGGAAGGTGAGTGACCGCAAGGAAGATGAAACCTTAACAGTTCTTGTAAACTATCGATTGGGATCATGCACCCAATGGGTATGTCAAGGAAAAACAATAAGCCTGGATAACAAAACAACCATGTGAATGAAAACCCACAAATTGCGCAGATAATTATTTTGTTAAGATTATGAAATTTTCCTAGAAATTTTCTTTTATGCAATGTTTTCGCATAAGACTGTGATTAATGTGCTTGTTGTCCAAGAATTATTGAAAGCAGGTGTTTTTGAGGAAGAACACCGAGGACAATGTTCCTTTAAGGTGGAGGGAATTGTAACATCCCCGTTTCCCCCAGTTTGTAAATAATCATAAATAGGATTACCATGCTGAGGCATGTGGACAATGTAAATGTAATATTATTTGAGTTGCCAATAACTGACTGTGGGGGTGAAGCCTTGAAAGTACTGGCCATGATATCACTAGAGGAATAATGTGAAAACTATATGAGAGGGTTCATTATATCAAATAACCCCAAATTTCCCTTGACGAGGATGATAAACGTCCTTCGGATCCCAAGGAGAGAAATTGGTTAATGAAGAAAGGACTAGTGGTTGAATTATCAACCACCCCCATGAATGGGAGCATGGGTTAGCTACAGAATGTCAGCCTGAGGTACCACAAAGATATGTAGACCCAAGCTTCCTTCTGGCAGAAGGAACGTGATGAGCCAGGAACCTTACAAAAGAAGGAAGGTAAGATAGATACATAGGGACAATCAAAGATGAGACAGGAGATGAGAGTGCAAGCTCGTAAGGGAGATGCGCAGAGCTCTCCAGTGGAGGATGCACGAAAGTTTGTGAGCTTGATGTTGAGTGAGCATATGATAAACCTCGTCGAGGCCATAACAGAGAGAGAAATATTTGAAAGTTCGTAGAGAATAGAACCTGAGTAGAACTGGAACATAGAAAGAATCCTTGAAAACTGCGAGAGTTCCCTGGTGATATCATGGCTTGGAACGAGGGTGGCCAGAGTGCTAAGAATGAATGCCTCTAAGCCTATGGTAGGGTGGAAGGATGAACACCCATAGTCAGTTAGTAGGTGACAACCTGTAATAGATAAGTGTTCTCCTACCCTCTGTAATTGAGTTGTAACTGTGTATGAATTGGATATAATGTGAATATTTTCAGGAATGTGCATGATTGCTTAATGGATATACTGTATCCCTTCTATTTATTCTTGGTTGTATAATTAGACAAGTAGGAAATTATATGGTTCACACATGATTTGTACTCGTAAATTCTTGCGCCTTGTGGTGGCCTAAGCTAGAGCCACGAACTGTGAGTTCATTGACCTTAGGTACAGTTTCATGTATGCATGTCGACCCACCTAGTCATTCTGAGTCCCTTGGAAGACAAAGTTGTTAAGCTTAGGAGAGGTAGTGTAGATATGCACCGGATCTCTGCGAGGCAAGTAGAGACTAAGAACTACTTAAGCTCTAGACTTGATGAATGAGCGCAAGGGGTAAGAGGAAATTCTTCCAAGTGTTAAATCCAGTAGAAAGAGCGTAATGCTCCTAAGTCCTTCATAACTGACCAAGCTCAGAAGAGATAGCACTTTCGCAAGTGTTGACTAGATGCTAGAGTCAGACTTGTAGGAGAAGCAAAGGTTTGAGACCTTTGAAGACTGATAAATCTTCCAAGTGGAGGAAATCAGAAGCTCAGGAGGAGGAGCGACAGTGATCATTGGATCACAATGAAAAGGATCGATAGCCGTCGGATCAGAGGAAGGTGCATGAGTCTTAACGCTCACCCGCATAGGAGAGAGGACCCATCAAGGTTTGAGACTCGATATTTATGAAGCCTGGAGATGCGCAAAGCCAAAGTGAAATCTCAGTCATGGATCGACGAAGTGAATCTGGACCGTTAGATCCAGAAGAATACGTGTCGGCGGGTTGTGAGATCTAGAGGAAGGAAAAGTTGAAGTGTTGAAACACCCAAATCCTGAATGGCCGAAGAGTCGTGAGCCATCGATTGGCAAGGGGACACTTGTCAATAGATTGAGAGCTACGGGAAAATTGTAGTGGGGTTTCATTTTAAGAAATGATATTTCTGAACCCCGAAGGCCTGAAGACCCAAAGTGAATCTGGGCCAATAGATTTAAGGGAGACGTGGCGTGAATCTATGAACTCCGGGTAAAACCATGAAGTGATTCATAGCCGTTGGATTCGGGGAAGGCGTGGCGTGAGTCCGTGAACTCCGGGTAAAGTCCCAAAGTGATTCATAGTCGTTGGATTCAGGGAAGGCATGGCGTGAAGCTATGAACTCTGGGTAAAGTCCTGAAGTGATTCATAGTGGTTAGATTCGGAGGAGACGTGTTGCAAATCTATGAACTCTGGGTAAAGACCTGAAGTAATCCTAAGCCGTCCGATCTAAGAGGAAATGTGGTAGAATTTCGTGTATTTGGGGGGAAGAGAAGTTTGAGATTTGAGATCTCAGAAGTTCGAAACTCGAAGGAGGCCCCGATCGTTGATCGAGAAAAGGGTTGGAGGACTGTTGATTTGGGTTGAATGGTCAAACACCCGAAGTGGAAGCAAGACCATTCATTGGTAGGACAGGTGCCTGCAGATCGCCAGTTTCGGAAGGTCAACATTTCGCTGACTCTCACATCGAGAAAGTCAAAGGCAAGAGTTGTGAAGACTCACGAAACGCAAAATCACGATTTGATCTGAGTTGTTAGATCATGGGGAGTTGTGAGCCGTCGATCTGATGCTCGCAAATATTGAGAAATTGGGAATCGAGAGAACAAAGGTGAACCAACCTCCAAAGTCTCGAAACACGAAATCACAATGCGCCTTTCGATTTGGCGATTGGTCACAACCTTGGTCACATAAAGGGAGGGGCTTAACCAGGAGAGCTAGTGCCTAAATACACTGAAGGTTAAAGGCATTAAGTAGAAAGTCATGGGTTCCATATAACCTGTGCCTCAAGGGAAAGAGAGCCTATCAAGTGGATTTGAGGTTCTTCCCTGACTCCCATTGACCAGGATTAGATATCATGGATGGAGGAATCGACTAATTGAGGAATTTTTTTTTTTTTTTTGTCCGGTCATGGGTGTGTTACAGTCATGATCTATAGAAGGTTGTCATTGAAAGAAATCCATGAAGATGATATAAAGTATTGGAAGAGAGAAATTCCTCGACTAATGTGTGAAATGCATAAGTATCTGCCAACAACATTTCTCAATGCACAAGAACACTACCTCATACACCAAGTTGAGGATATTGAAATGTGTGGACCTGTACACACAAGGTCAATGTGGATGGTGGGGAGGCACTTGAAATCATTGATGGATTTGGTTAGACAAAGAGCACATATTGAGAGTTCTATGGTGGAGGGATATATGGCATATGAATCCATGGTGTATATTAGTCAATATCTTCTTAAATTAGCAGTGCAAACTACACATGTAGTGGATTGCATTTGGGATGTGAACTCCATCAAAAAATTTGAAGGGGAGCAACTGTTGGGGAAAGGTACAATGAAGAAAGTGAGAGGTAATTAAATTGTGGATATTTGTAATAAATATAAATTTTCATTTTTTTGTGTATATGATCATACTCATTTAATATTTATTCTTTCATCATTTATTAATATTTACCATGGTTATAACTAATATTTAATTTTGGTGAATTGTGATTTTTTGATTGGTCAGTTGCTCAAGATTGGGATGCACTACATTTATACATTGCAAACAATCTTGACTGGATGAAGGTATGGATTGATAGATATAAACAACGTCATGGCAGTAGGTTATCATGGAAAGAACTGTCTGAATTGGTTAGAGAAGCTCGTCGTAATGGAGATTCTGATGTTACGTGGAGGGAAATAGATTTAGCATATTGTTTGAAATATGGAAAGGCAAGAAAATTCACCCATTTTATTCAATTATTATATATTATATTAATGTGATTGTGGGTGTGTTTTTTTCATATTATACTTTCCAAGTTATATAAATTTGTTTATTATTAATTGACAATGCATCTTTTACATGTCTGACATATTGCAGTTGAAACACCACAAGGATATGTGGTGCAATGGTCATAAATTTCACATCAAACAGTTGGATGAAACTAGGAAAACTTTTGATAGTGGGATAACTGTAGTATTTTAGGTCACTAATGTTTCCTCTAGGAGTGAAAGACGTCCTCGAGAATCTGAAAATAGATACTATGGGTTTTTGAATGATATAATTGAGTGTGACTTTAATTCCTTCAAATTAGTTTTGTTTGATGTCAAATGCTATAGGTTACGAATTCATGGAAATGATGAGGAAGAACTGTTATTCAATGTGCCAACGGATTTCCGATGATTAAAGCAACGATTTTTGAAAAAGAAAACGACCGCTATGTTTTTCCAAGTCAATGTGAACAAGCCTTTTACTCAAAGGTTCCAAGGAAGAGGGATTGGTCATTTGTTGTTAGATATGATCCAAGAGGAAGGCCAATAAAGTATATTGTAGATGAAGAAGATGATATTGAAGAAGAAGATGATGTAGAGATAGAGTAGGAAGAATATGGGTCGGAAGATGAAGAAGATGGAGAAGATGAACTAGGCGTATGAGACAATGCATCGCTTCTTGATGATGGTATCGATGAAGATATGCTCGAAAATGACATTGATGACGATGATGATATCATCAATCCTTTCAACATTGTTTCTGAACCGGATGTTGATACAAATATCAAGTTGGATGATCAAGAAGAAGATACAAGAAAATGATGATACAAATGTTGCATTAGATGAGGAACGTAAATAGATATTTTAATTTGTATGAATTATTCTCTTTAAATAAATTTTTATGTAGGTTAATTACATGTTTTTAAGTTTTATTTCATTTTTGTTTTGGTAGTTTCTATGCATGATTACTATGTTGCTTTTGTTTATTTTCTATTTTATAGATTAGGTATTGGGGAATTAAGAGTGATGTGTGGGGGAGGGGCCATGTGATCTTCCACCTTCACGTGGTTGGCCTTGTTTAGTAGAGAATAAATTATTCTCAAAACCAAGAGAAGTTCATTCATTCATCTTTATACTCAAAGATCACTCACAAACCCACTCTATATATCGACCCATCTCGTCCTCGTTTCGTTTTAATTTTCTCGGTCGAATTTTAAAGGAAAAATCTATTAAAAGACATTGTACTAGGGATATAGTACATGATGGGAAACAATGACCTGTGAATGGGGCCAACGTTGATTTTTTTTCAAAATGTTTTTGTATGCACCAAGATTTGACATGGATAGACTGTTCACATGCCTTGACGATATGGGAGGGTTTCTAGACTCAAATATCACTCACACACCCACTCTTTATATCCATCGTCTGTATCGTTCAAGACCAACACCATGCCAATTAGGCCCATGATTTTGGATGTGGTAAGAAGGAGATAGTTGAGATTTCTTATTTAAATAATGATTTCATACTAATATTCTTTATGGAGAAAAAGAGTACTTAGATGAGAGAAAAAAACAAAGACATAAAATAACTTGAAGCTTGTGTGATTAATCAAGTACTTATTTATCAACTTTATTGCATGCCCTTGTAGTACTAGATGCGGGGACATGCATCTCAATCATATTTTAAATGAAACAAATAAAAGAAATTGTACTAGGGATAGAGTACATGATGGGAAACAATAACTTGTGAATGGGGCCAATGTTGAAAATCTTTCAAAATGTTTCTGTATGCACTAAAATTTGACATGGATAGACTATTTTCATGCCTTGATGATATGGGAGGGTTTCTAGACTCAAATATCACTCACACACCCACTCTATATATCAACCCATATCGTCCTCATTTCGTTTTAATTTTCTCAGTCGAATTTTAAAGGAAACAAATATTAAAAGACATTGTACTAGGGCTAGAGTACATGATGGGAAACAATAACCTGTGAATGGGGGCAACGTTGAAATTATTTTGAAATTTAACATGGATAGACTGTTCGCATGCCTTGACGATATGGAAGGGTTTCCAGACTCAAATATTACTCACACACCCACTCTATATATCGACCCATCTCGTCCTATCTTTTTTTTAATTTTCTCGATCGAATTTTAAAGGAAACAGATATTAAAAGACATTGTACTAGGGCTAGAGTACATGATGAGAAACAATGACCTTTGTATGGGGGCAATGTTGAAATTTTTTCAAAATGTTTCTGTATGCATAGAAATTTAACATGGATAAATAGTTCGCATGCCTTGACGACATGGGAAGGTTTACAAAATCAAATATCACCCACACACCCACTCTTTATATTAATCATCTGTGTCATTCAAAACCAACATCATGCCAATTAGGCCCATGATTTTGGTCATGAAAAGAAGAAGGAAATATATGAGATTTCGTATTTAAATAATGATTTCGTACTCATATTCTTTATGGAGAAAAGAGTACTTAGATGAGAGAAAAAAACAAAGACAAGAAATAATTGATATTGAATATTGTGCGATTAATCAAGTACTTCTTTATCGATGTTATTGCATGCCCTTGAAGCACTAGATGTAGGGACATGCGTCTCAGTCATATTTTAAATGAAATAGCTAAAACACATTGTACTAGGGCTAGAGTACATGATGGACAACAATAGCCTTTGAATGGGGCCAACGTTGAAATTCTTTCAAAATGTTTATGTATGCACTGAAATTTGACATGGAATATTGTTCGCGTGCCTTGACGATATGGGAGGGTTTCTAGACTCAAAGAATATCACTCACACACCTACTCTATATATTGACCCATCTCGTCTTCGTTTCGTTTTAATTTTCTCGGTTGAATTTTAAAGGAAACAACTATTAAAAGACATTGTACTAGGGATAGAGTACATGATGGGCAACAATGACCTGTGAATGGGGCCAATATTGAAATGTTTTCAAAATGTTTCTGTATGCACCGAAATTTGACATGGATTTGTTGTTCTCATGCCTTGATGATATGGGATGGTTTCCAGACTCAAAGATCACTCACACACCCACTCTTTATATTCATCGTCTGTGTTGTTCAAAACCAACAACATGCCAATTAGGCCCATGATTTTGGTCGTGGAAAGAAGAAGACGATAGATGATATTTCATATTTAAATAATGATTTTGTACTAATATTCTTTATGGAGCAAAAGAGTACTTAGATGAGAGAAAAAAACAAAGACAAGAAAGATAAGTTAAAGGTTTAGGATTGTAGGAATCATAGGATCATTGGGGATAATGATTATGGGGTTAATGATGATAGGGTCTATAATGGTTAGGACTTATAGGTGTTTCGTAAATCATGGGTTATAATATTTAGGGGTAAGGGATTACAAGGGTTTACACATAACTCTTATTGAGGTTACAAGGGTTACATCTTAGGAGGGGTTAGGGAGTATGTGCATATGGTTATAAGGGTTAATATTGGTTGGGGTGATAAGACTTAAGTATTACAAGGGAAACATGTTATAATTGTGAGGTTGCATAAGAGTGTTATATGGTGTAGTGATTAGAAGTTAGGGGTTAAGGGTTAGTTTTTAGGGTTTTTAGGGTAGACATTAACAATTATAGGGTTCAAATTGAAGATAAACATTGTACAAGTTATATAGGCTAGGGTTTAGGGGTTATATGGTTTAAGGATTATCATGATTTTTGAGATAAATGTTATACGTTTCAAGGGTTATAAGGGATTATTAGGGTTGATACATGTGAATGTTTGGAGGAATTAGGAGTTATGAGATAGGTTTTAGGTGTTATAGTGCTTAAGGGTTTAAATGGGTTATTTATTAAGGGTAATAGGGTTAGGTCTAAAGGGTTATGAGTGTTTCACATTTGGTGTTTTATGTTAGAGGATTAGGGTTTAAGGGTTATAAGAGAAACTATAGGTTAAGGGTTGTATGTATTGTTGTTAGTAAGGGTTAGGATTTAATAGTTGTAAGAGTTAGGGGATATATGTTAGCAATTGGGTGTTTTAGGGGGTATTTTTTCAGGGTTATATGGACTACACGACAATAATAATATGGGTTATAACGGTTACATGGTGTGTATTATGTGTTGTAAGCATCAATGGTGGTAAAATTTAGGGATTTTTGGGTTGGTGGTTATAATGGATAAATATGAACCCTAAATAACCCGTTATACTCAACCCTTAAAAATCTTATGGCCATTAACAATTATCACCCCTATAACCATTAAAATATATAACCCCTAACCCCTATAATTAACATCCCTCATAATAATTATCACCACTATCAAATATAATGCCTAACCCCAATTCCCATATCCCCTAAGACATTTAACCCCTAACTCATTTAGACCCCAACCCTTATAATCATAATCATTAGCCTCGATTCTTAACCTATATCACCCTTCATCGGCCATAAACCAGTTACCCATACAACCTATAACACCTAGCTAGCAACTAACTATTATAAATAGAAAACCTTAATAACTAATCCCTAAGTTCTAGCAATATTAATCAATATTGTCATTAATATTTAACCAAGATAGCCTCTAACTATCCCTAATAACCCATATTACCCTAAACTAGTAAAACTAATAATGTACCCCTATAACCCACTATGATCCTCATAACACCTATAATAACCCCTAAAACCAACAAAAACCACAACCCCTAAGCATTATCTCTTGTAACTCTTTTAACCCCTAACCTCTAATAGGTATAATTCCTAACCCTTAACTCTTATGTCCTAACCCCTAACATGTATAACTTGTAACACTTATAAACTTTAAATTCTAACTCTCGTAATTCTTAAACCTTATAATTTTTAACCGTTAACATTCCCAACCCATGTAACCCTTGTCTCTTCAATCTTATAGCCTTAATCCAATTAAATCCAAAATACTATAACCCCTAATATGTAACCCTGACACATGCAACATGTAACTTTAAAACCCATTATCCCTTACCCTTATGATCCCTAACCACAAACCATTAACACCTATCACACCTAACCCTTAACATATGTAACCCATAACCTCTAACCCTTATAACCCCTTAACCCGCGTGGGTTCACTATAACATATCATAACACTTAATCCAATATATAACATATCACTTAACCCGTGCAGGTTCACTATGCTCTAAGCTATGATACCTGCATCGAGGGTAATATCATGAGGTGATTCTCAGACCGAGTGGAGGTAATATCACTTAACCTGGGTTCACTATGCTCTAAGCTTTGATACCTGCACCTATGTGAAAGACTTGCATCGAGGGTAATATCATGTGATTCTGAGATCGAGTGGAGGGAAATAGTTGCACCTGTAGAAAATATCGTCGAGGGCCATTTGTAAAATTGATTAAGTGACACTGAGACTAAGGGAGAGGGTGAGTATGGTCAATACCTCTACACACTTCATGAATTTAAATTGCTAATGCGAGAATAGTCCTTTTGTTTTTACAAGTTTGCATTAGTTGTGTTTTTGTGTTGGAAGGAGAGGGAAATATTGCCTTCTTCTCCCCTGCCCATACTTGCCTCAATCCCTAGTAGTATCCCTCTCCGAGGCATTAAAGGAAGGATGCGAATTTGATGGTTTTGAAATGAGAGCTATCACTAGTATGGCGTATATATATAAATAACAAATCCCCCCCTGAGTACTCTTATCCCGTGGATACCCTTTACCATATCCCCAATCCCTCTACATTCCCCCAAATAGGAAAACTCACAACGACTATATTGTACCAAGGCCAAAGAATCAACTTGTTGCACTATAATCCATAGCAAGGAGGTTCATGGATTGTCTTTTTATTTTTGCTTAATGTATCCCTCAAAGTGTAGAAATTTTGAGAACCAGGTAATTAATGCAAATTTCAAAATTTTAGCTTAACCTTGAGGATTCCTAGATCATTCCCTTGGAAATTTTAGCCTTAGTGTTGATCTGAAATATTAAATTGCAATAGTAATATTTTACTTCCCTTCAACCCTATTCCAGTTAGTAGTGCAAGAGAATAAATACCACATGAGTCTATTTCAATACCACAATGCTACAACTATTAGGGCACAAATTTAAAGGCATATAACACATATGAAATGTGTTATTACAACCAATTATAATAGTATCAAATTTTCTCCTTTGTCTTCTRGATATGCATTAAATCACTTAACCAATTTAGCTATATGTTATGTTAAACTAGTGTGAACAACAAGCATTGAAATCTACTCAATCATGAAGATAACATAAGCTTAAACTCAAAGCTACAAGTATGCAAACATTTTATAAATAGATAAATTCACATATATAGACAATATGAAATACAAGTACATACCACAACTTAGAAAAAATATGGTACAAGTCAAGCTCTCCAAACCTTGTCTAGGAAAACCATAAGAAAACCATAGCCAACAACTCTTCCTAGCTAAGAATCACTCCCAACCAAAGCTAGTCACTCCATTAAAGATCCTTAATAAGCTAAACACATTCACAATTCCTCCTTGGAACCTTCACTTACATAACACAAGCGAACAAGATATTCTCCCTCTATGTTCTCCATGTTAAGCACTCCAAGTATCACTAGAGTTTCCAAATGCCACAAAACCCTACTATTCTTCTCTTACAAGAGATGCAAGATCAAAAGGTCTCTTCGCTCCTCTAGGGTTTATGTATGACCCTAGATTCCTTGTCTCTTTTGGTCCCCCATTTCATTGTATTATGTAGGTCCTGACATGTTACAATAATCCCCATTGGGAAGAAATGATCTCGCCCCCACCCTCCCCTGAGTACTCTTATCTCATGGATACCCTTTACCATCTCCCCAATCCATCTTCATTCCCCTAAATAGAAAAACTCACCACGACTGTATTGTACCAAGGCCAAAGCATCAACTTGCTTCACTATAATCCATAGCAAGGAGGTTCATGGATTGTGGGTGCTACACTATAAGCCATAACAAGGAGGTTCATGGATTGAGGTTATTGAAATTTTGAAATTTTGAAATTGCACTTTGAAATATGAAGTCCTACATAACAATAAAGGCAAGCTCGATTCTACTCAAGAGTGCTCACTACCACCAAATTTTCTCAAACCAAATACTACTAATATGCCAAAGGGATGATCTAATAATATGCCAAAGGGATCTAAGGGGACCATGACACATGCCTTTCATAAGGTATCATCTAGGGCACATGGACATTCAATAAGGTGTGTGGGATAAACACACCCTCAAAACAACAAAAAATTCACAAGAAGCTACCTAACACCCTAGTATCATGCTTAGAGATTAATGTAAAAGCTTTGAGCCAACACCTTTGGCCTATGAACCACTACCAAAATAAAAGGCACCCAACACCATTGATGAGGTAAAAAAAAACTACAATGAGAGAGTTGTGATAACATGTCGCCTAAGCTACAATAAGTAAGAAAATAATGCAACTTTTGTGGATAATAAAAGAGAGCATGAGACGTCATGATCTTTTCCAACTAACTCCATGCCTCCACTTGGAAATTATAGGCATTTCCATACCAAAAGAGGAGAACCAAGTAGCAAAAAAAACCACCATGAATATAGTGCAAAACTTGAAACTAAACCTTCAATGGAAATATTAGGAAAGGAACCCACTATCACAACAATTATTATGGTTTTTGAAGCCCCAAGATATGCATTATATGTTTTTTAGGATGACCTCCCATACCCATAGCACAATGTTAAAAGTAATATCCAAGAAAAATATCAAATTATAATGTTTTGCTTCATAATTATGGTAGTAAATGTCATATAGAGGACCCTCATATAACTGTCGATTGACAATGAGTTGACAAAGATGTTGATTAAGGTTGGTTGTCACTGATGTCAACCCTTGAAGAAAGTCCGGTAGTGAATTCTGGTAGAAAAAAGGTTTGGGTAATGGACCCAAGGTTGTTTCATGTATAATGGTATGAGTTTTAATATATTTGAAGGTAATACCATTATATATGGATAGTACATGTCATGGCATTTCTGGTGGTATGTGGAACATCACATAAATCCTCACGGTTTGAGAGTTATGGCCTTACAAAGTTGGAGGACCCTCATATGTTGGCTTGAAGCCCCAAAAGGTCAAAAAAGTCAAAGAGCTTGCAAAGAAGAAATTATTGTTTAAATGATAAAGTAAAGTGACAAAGTCAAGAATGATTATTTAAATAATAAAGTGAAGTGACAAAATCAAAGAAGATTATTTAAAAGATAAAGTGAGGTGACAAAGTCAAGGAGGAATATTTAAATGATACACTAATGGAGAAATTTCTAATTATGGAAAGTGGTTAACTCTAAAAATGAAGAAAATAGGTTAAGTGACCTAGAAATGGGTTAAGTGACCTAGAAGATGCTTCTAAGGAAGATATTTGGAGAGTATAAATAAGAGGCAAGGCTCTCTCATTTGATATCACACTTGAGCATATTGAATATCTATAGGTGACTAAGGTAACCAAAGGATATCTAAACCGAATTTCAGAGGGAAGGTGAAGAAAAGAAGGTCGGAATTCAAGGGAGGATAAATTCTTTTGATGATGTTTTCTAAGGTATGTTATTTACATGTCATCTCACCATTTTCGCAATAACGTTTTTTATAGAATGCTTCATAGCATGAAATTAATAGGACATTGAGGAAACATATCCAAGTATCTATGGTAAAAATTGAAGCTTGTGGGTCTTTGTATTTTTGGAGTTACACTCCGTGGAAAATAGGGTTTGTGGCTAGTTTTGAAACTAGTCTAAAACATGTGTTTCGGGTAAAAATGTCATAAATTCTTCATAACAGATCCAAATTCAGTAAGACCAAATGTTTCAGTTAGATTATAGTCTGTAGTATTCTTTGTAACATTTTCAGATCCATTCAACAAATATTCCGTGCGGGGCATGCTCTACAAGGTCGGTTTCTAGAATAAGACAGAATTCAACAATGTATGCCATTTTTGCTATAACTCCTTTTATGAGAGGTTCCAAGTAGTGAAACCTAGAGGAATTGCATAAAACAAATTGAAGAACATTGTGTACTATTTTCAGATCTTTATTCATTATAGGTACATAGTTATGATTATTTCAAGTTAGTGTTGTTGATTAATCCCAAACTAGTCATGTGAGACTAAAGAAAAGGTTGATGAAAATGATAGTCTCTTGTTGTGAAATATAAGGAAGGTTTGTAGGTATGTGATCATATAAACTAGGTCTATTACAGAGTTACGAATCATATTTGGATGATGAAATTGATGAGGGCTTTTGGTTAAGGTACATGTTGGGTACATGGTTGAGACAAGTAGTTGATGATTTGACATATACATGAGGTGTATATTTGGTGATGTTGGTACATTTTGATGAGTCATAGTTGATGAGTAGTTGACACATGATTGGTACATACTTGGTATATGGTTGGATGCACTTGTTTATGGTACAGATTGATTACAGGTTGTTTGGTACAGGTTGGTGCATGGTTGATGCACTTGTTTATGGTATAGGTTGAGGTACAGGTTGATGCATAGTTGATGCATGGTTTGGGTTTATTGGTACAGGTTTATAGTGGTATATCTCATAGTGATAGTGTGACAATGGTTCCATCATTCTACTCACTAGTACATATTGTAAAATTTTTTACGTTCTATTTGTGGCGTTATGGACAAAATTGGCCATACTGTCGAAAAATAGAGGAAATTAATTTTTTTTTTTCCATATTGTCTGATAATGTCTCTATTTCCATGTTGACATCTCTCTTACCACGTTGTCGTCTCTCTTACCACGTTATCGTCTCTCTTCCCACGTTTTCCACATAGTCGTCTCTCTTACCACGTTTGTGACATAGTTGTCTCTCTTGCCACATTTGTGAAGATAGTTGTCGTAGTTGCAATGTTGTGGAAACCAGGTTTTCCCCTTCAAGGGTCACCTAGTATTTTAACCAAGTCAAATTTGATTTGTTCAATGATTGTCGGAATTGTGACATTATACAATCTATAAATATGTTGCATTTTACGGATGTTGTGACAAGTTTGTTATAATAACGACACTTCAAAAAGGGTTTTCAGGTCTTCTCGGCTAGAGTACAACTATTAAAAGACATTGTACTAGGTCTCTTCTTGTTTCTTTTTTATTTTCTGATCGGTCGAATTTTAAAGGAAACAACTATTAAAAGACATTGTACTAGGGCTAGAGTAGATGATGGGCAACAACGACTTGTGAATGGGGCCAACGTTGAAATTTTTTCAAAATGTTTCTGTATGACATCATACATATTTGAGTCTTGAAACCCTCCCATAACATCAACACATGTGTCTAATCTAACCATGTCAAATTTCAATGCATACAGACACATATTGAAGAAATTTCAACATTGGCCCCATTCACTGTTCACTATCTGGGGTCAGTGCATGACATTTTTGGTGGTTGAATTGGAAGTTCCATGACATTTCAAGAGAGTTCCAACAAAGATTCTACATATGGAAACAACAACATTTGACAATGAGATGCCCATTATGAATGTTGTTGCAAACATGGACGATCTCAAAGATTATGTGCTCGTGACATCATACATCCTTGAGTCTTGAAACCGTCCCATACTATTAAGGCATGTGTCTAGTCTAACCATGTCAAATTTCGATGCATATAGACACATATTGAAGAAATTTTAACGTTGGCCCCATTCACTAGTTCTCACTATGTGGGGTCGGTGCATGACATTTGTGGTGGTTGAATTGGAAGTTCCATGACATTTCAAGAGAGTTCCAACAAAGATTCTACGGATGGAAACAACGACATTTGACAAATATGAGACGCCCCATTATGAACATTGTTGCAAACATGGACGATCTCAAAGGTTATGTGGCCAGGACATCAAACATCCTTAAGTCTTGAAACCCTCCCATACCGTCAAGGCATGTGTCTAGTCTAACCATGTCAAATTTCGATGCATACAGGCACATATTGAAGAAATTTCAACGTTGGCCCCATTCACTTCTCACTATGCGGGGTCGGTGCATGACATTTTTGGTGGTTGAATTCGAAGTTCCATGACATTTCAAGAGATTTCCAACAAAGATTCTACGGATGGAAACAATGACATTTGACAAATATGAGACGCCCCATTATGAACGTTGTTGCAAACATGGACGATATGAAAGATTATGTGGCCGGGACATCAGACATATTCCTTGAGTCTTGAAACTCTCCCATATCGTCAAGGCATGTGTCTAGTCTAACCATGTTGAATTTCGACTCATACATGCACAGTTTGAATAAATTTCAACGTTGGCCCCATTCACTGCTCACTATGTGGGGTCGGTGGAAGAAATTTCACTATGCTCATTCACCTTCAAGGCAGGCCCCATTCACTATGCTCACTATGAGACATCCATTATATTGAACGTTGATGCAAACATGGATGATCTCAAATATTATGCGGGAATATCAAACATCCTTAAGTATCAAAACCCTCCCATACCTTCAAGGCAACTATCTAGTTTAACCATGTCAAATTTCGATGCATACAGGCATAGATTGAAAAAATTTCAACGTTGGCCCCATTCACTGCTCACTGTGTGGGGTCGGTGGAAGAAATTTGTGAAGGGTGTATTTGAAGTTCCATGACATATTTCAAGATAGTTCCGACAATGATTCTATAGAAGGGAATGACAAATGATGACAATGATAGGTGCATCATGATGAACGTTGATGCAAATATGGATGATCTCAAATATTATGTGGGGACATCATACATCCTTGAGTATTGAAACCCTCCTAGAACATCAAGCCATCTTTCTAGTCTAACCATGTCTAATTTTGACTCATACATGCACAGTTTGAAGAAATTTCAATGTTGTCCCCATTCACTGCTCACTATGCGGGGTCGGTGCAAGATGACATTTGTGGTGGGTGAATGACAACAGTAATAAAAATGATGACCTGATGACATCGTCCTCTGAAGAATCTGTGAGTGAAGCTGATGAGATGATGACATTGTCCTCACCAACATATGTCCACTTAGTCGCAATGACACATCTTTGATATCCTCCAACATTAAAGAAATCCCCACATTAGCAGGGAGTTTAAACATTTTCAATAAGTGTGATTCATTCATGCATTCTCCTACCTCATCAAAATTCTCTTGTGATCATTCTCACCATTATTCACATAACCCCCACACTATATTCCCCTTAGTTACTCAATAATCCAAATTTAGAAATGACCAAAACTAATGCAACAATGACGGAATAACAAACCTTGGAAGAGAGATAGATGGTTGTCGATAAGAATAGAGACAAAGAAAATTAGAAAACCTTTAACCCCATGCCCATGAAATAGTTTCTTATTAATTATTTAAGAGTTAAGGCAATACTCCACTAGGTTTCCCATAAAGCAATTAATGGATTGGACTATTTCTGCCTACATGAGGGCATTGGAGAGGAAGGAGATGCTTGAGGGATTGTTGAGTAGAGAAAGGAAACATTTTCCCTTGTGTTGTGTATGGCATGGAAGAGATATTTTCCCTTATACTGAAAGATCACTCACAGACCCACTCTATATATCATCTCATCTCATCCTCGTTTCGTTTTAATTTTCTGATCGGTCGAATTTTAAAGGAAACAACTATTAAAAGACATTATACTAGGGCTAGAGTACATGATGGACAACAGTGACCTGTGAATGGGGCCAACGTTGATTTTTTTTCAAAATGTTTATGTATGACATCATACATCCTTGAGTCTTGAAACCCTCCCATACCGTCAAGGCATGTGTCTAGTCTAACCATGTCAAATTTCGATGCATACATGAAGATA
Source organism: Picea glauca (assembly GCA_000966675.3). Taxonomy (NCBI): domain Eukaryota; kingdom Viridiplantae; phylum Streptophyta; class Pinopsida; order Pinales; family Pinaceae; genus Picea; species Picea glauca. The sequence continues at coordinate 167,443 of JZKD02S1320541.1, read as the reverse complement.
TTGAAGAAATTTCAACATTGGCCCCATTCATTGCTCACTATGCGGGGTCAGTGCATGACATTTTTGGTGGTTGAATTGGAAGTTCCATGACATTTCAAGAGAGTTCCAACAAATATTCTACAGATGGAAACAACGACATTTGACAATGGCATGCCCATTATGAACGTTGTTGCAAAAATGGACGATCTCAAAGATTATGTGCTTGGGACATCAGACATCCTTGAGTCTTGAAACCCTCCCATACCGTCAAGGTATGTGTATAGTCTAACCATGTCTAATTTCGATGCATACATGCATAGTTTGAAGAAATTTCAACGTTGGCCCCATTCACTGCTCACTATGTGGGGTCGGTGCAAGATGACATTGGTGGGTGAATTGAAGCTTCTGTGACATCAACTCGACTTGGTAATTCAATAATCAAACCCTCCTTAAGTATTATGTGGTGACATCAAACATCATTAAGTATCGAAACTCTCCCATACCTTAATCCCATGCCTTCAGAAAAATTAGATCAACCTCTATTCAAATTTTGACGCAAGAGAAGAGGTTTTCCTTCGATTCTAGATTGTCTATGAATCAACCAATAAAGTTACCAATTATTTTAAGGGCATCATCACGACATTCTCACAGTGGACCCCACACTTCATAGTACCACCATTAGCGATGAGGATTTGAAAATTAGAAACATGGAGGACAAAGCAATGGATCTCATCGATAAGCCGACGATGAATAAAATTATGGGTGCTACCACTATCAATCAACACTACCACCGGATGATCTTTGATATATCCCTTGAGCTTCAATGTCCATGGGGCTGAAATACCCAAGAGAGAATGAATCGATATGATGGGTTCCTCTGGTTCCATAAGGGTTACAACTGGAGCTTCAACGTGATCACTTGGTGGAGCCTCATCTGGGTCAGGAGCCTCATATGATGGGATGTCTTCAGAAGGAGAGGAAGTTGATGCATCAATATGGAAGAACTTTTCTTCTCTACATTTATGCCTTGGTGAATACTTTTCATCACAATAGTAGGAGATTCCTTGCTTTCAACGTTCCACCATTTCTGTTGGAGATACCTTTTGGACCTTCAATGTTTATGTCGGAGCTGGGTGAGCCCCAGGGGGAGGACGGGTAAGAATTGGAGCCTTCATGGGTGGGACCCGAAGGATGGTTTCAGCTTTCATTGTGACTTGGCATGCCTACAAACAGGTAGTAGGATGATGCATGTTCACATGAGCCCTGATGGCTTCCCTTAAGCTACTAAACATTAAAGGTAAAATGCATCAGATAAGCCCTCAGTCCTGATAGCCAACTATTCAAATGTCGCGATGAAATCTGTGATTGATCTAGTTTGGCGCAGCTTGGTGAGTCTACCCAAAAAAAGTGACTACCTATCAAAATGGGCACAAGTAGCTTTAGTGAACATGGTCAAAGTGGGATTTCCTGGATAACATTTCTTATCCTGCCACCATTTCCATTGTTCTTGATCTAGGTACAAAATCCCTACATGGAGTTTGGTCTCATCATCCCAAATATTATGGAGAGAGAAGTATTGTTCCATTTGAGAGACCCACCCGTCTGGGTTGGATCCATCAAATTTATGCATGTCAACTTTGGGCACCTTATTCCAAGAGTGTGGAGAACCCCAAGGGGAGTGGGAGGAATGTGCATGCTCATAATGGGAACTTTGAGGGTCCTCTGTATTGGGATTTTCCTACTTACCTTTTGTGAATGGTTGCAAGGCGTCACAGACGATTGCTTGGACTTCTACAGGGGCCAAGTTGCAGTGAAATAGATCAGTTATTTACGTCCCAAGGGTTAGGGTATTCAAGGTTTCTACAGAAAAGGGTTTGACTTGTGCTATAACTCTCTGATATACGTGTGGGTTCTAACAATATTACTCGGCCCAATATCTCAGGGTACCGAATAAGGAGGCTAGACCGTACCCTTAGTCATACTACTCGACTACCTAGGTAATAGAGAGTCTCTTCTCGAGTGTTGTTCTCAGTGACACTATAGAAATTAAGAGATCAATCGGTTTATCTAAGGAGCGCTTCAGGATGCCTAGGTCGATCTGTATACAAGTGTTGTCTGATGTGCTACCACTCGAAGGGGTACCAACAGGGGTTACAAGGGTGGCCAACCGATGTGTGCTTAAAAACCACTTTATTTTCTGTGTGTATTACTCCCCGACCACGGTTTTATGCGCGTAACGACAGATCTCTATAGCTTAAAGACAACCCTGGAAAAAAAAAACCCCAAAAACCTTTCCCCGGAAAGAGCTCTGATACCACTTGCAATATTCCAGATATAATATAGTATGCAAAACATACATATTTTACAAGCAATGGCAGAACAACAATGATATATCCAGAACAATATTAGAATAATATTAGAATAACACCATAAAGAGCACCTTTATTAATGATAGTAAAGTTCACTTGCCTCTTCGAGGGGGAAACCTCTAGCAGAGTAGAGCTCTATTACAATAATATCCAAGACAAGAATATCCAATGCCTCCTACTCTTATTTATACTAATTCTACCTTCTAAGGAAACTTTTAGAGGAAGATCTTTCTAGAAGCGAAAGCTTCTATTAGGTATTTTTACATTGACTTATTCTCCTTTATTTATTAGGGCTTATTAACTAATGTCGACCTTTATTACATAGAAAACATATCCTACTAAATAATGACCCATGGAGAGGGTTAGGATCATA
>JZKD02S1320541.1:149558-164401 GCA_000966675.3 Picea glauca | reverse complement strand
CATTCTTTTATTCTTCTCCTTACATAATATTTTTCCTTAATTTTCAATTTCTTCCTCCCCTCACCTTCTTGATTTTCTCTCAAAATTTTGGTTCCCCAACTTCTAAATATTTTAATAGTAGTAATAACAACTATCTTATTAATTTATTAATTTCGTATTTAGATTTATTCTTTTTAATTTCTTCCTATATCTTATTTTAATATTTCATCTAATAAATTTCATAATGTTCACATTCTTTTATGCTTCCCATTTATTTAATAATTTTTCATAACTTTCAATTTTTTCTATCCCTTTTTCATGATTACGCCTTTAAAAGTTTTCATCCTCCCTCCTTTAAAAAATTATTTAATGTTATTATAACGACTATTTTATTCATTTAATCTACCCCTTCTCAACGACTCACTCTAATCAAATCTATGTTATAAACTTCCCATCAACACTCATTTGGGAGAAAGAGCTAGGGACAAAGAAGAAGTACAATAATACAAGCGTTTAAAAAAACTCTTAATAATACAATGTATATCCAAAAACTTTAATAAGAAAAATTCTATTAAACTGATTTTTTTTTATTAAACCAACTTAACAATTAAAAATTCACTAAACAAAATGGTTAATGTAAATTTAACCACATACACCACTCTTTATTTTTGAGAAAGGGCAAATGCACAAACAAAAAAATTTGACTACAGTCCCCGCAACATAAACTTCAGGCAAGAAAACATCTCTCCATAAATGGTAAAGCATTGAAATCTCATTCTGACCTTGGTTGAGCAAAGTTTGTAGGGTTTTGTTTGGCTATAATGGCCACAACGCTATCAGTCCAATCAGTATTTGGTCGGATGGTTGAACCTCTTAAGCACATCCACACCATTCCCGCTTTCATCATTCTCTCCTCCTCACGCCCCGTTCAAAGTCCAACAAAATTATTATCAACATTTTATTCGATTCTCAAAACCCCCATTTCAGTGCCTCCGTCCTTCGAAAGTACCCCAATAGCGAGCTTTCTTCTCAACGAATGCGGTTTCTCTCTTGACGAGGCAAACATCATTTGCAGGAGAGGACCATATTTACTTGGTCACAAATCCTACGATAATTCACGGTGGCAAACCCTACAATTCCTTAGAGACAAGGGTCTTAATGAAACCGGTGTCCGGAAACTCTTTTCCAAGTACCCCGCCCTCATACTGTCCAGTTTCCAGGGCACTGTCAAGCCCAAGGTTGAATTCCTGGAGAGGATCGGCCTCACTGGTCAGAAATTGCTCAAAGCCCTACATAGAAGCCCTCATTTTTTATTAGCAAATGTTAGTCGTACGCTGGAACTGAAGGTATATTTTCTATAGTCCATGCTTGATCCTTATCTAGGAGCCGTGGTTTCAAACCCAAAATCTGACAAAATTGCCGGAAAAGTTGTTTCCAACCACAACCTAACCGCATCTGTCATATCTGAATGCCCTAGGATTTTATCATGGCCTACAGAGAAAATATTAGTGGGGCTTGTTAAGGATATCGAGGGGATGGGAATTGAGAAGGGGTCCAAGGCGTTTTCTCTTTGTTTTTCTAGTTTATGTAGGATGAACAGGGACATTGTTAAGCAGAAATTGGAAAATTTGAGAGAATTAGGGTTTACAGAGGAGGAAGTTGGGATTATTGTGAAGAAAATGCCTATGCTTTTGGGGTTGACCGAGGATAAGCTGCTGCATAAATTTAAGTTTCTTGTCCAGGAACGGAAGTTTCCGCGAAATTTTCTTGTGAGTCAGCCGATGACTCTATCTTTTAGCATCGAGAAGAGACTGGAGCCCAGGCTCATTTCTCTTAGGGACTTGATGATGATGAACGAGTCTACAAAAGAAGCTGAAAGCTATCCTCTAGTGCATTATTTATACATGTACGAGAGAGGTTTTCATCACAAAGTGATGAGTAGGCTTGCAAAATAAAAAAAATGGTTTCTCTGGCTGGTTGCGATTGAAGAAGTACACGAAGGCTTCAAACCTGCAGAAGTCAATTGCTTTCTTTGGTTGGCAGGAGTTCAATTGAAGAGGTACTTAGAGGTTTTGAACTCGGGGGAGTAAATTGTTGTTTGCTGTATCAATAATGGTGATTCATAATAGGGAAGGAGAAACTGAGTCATGTTGTGTACTAAGGTGAGGATACTGAATAATTACATCAATTTTTCTTGTATGATATTTCTCCTTCTGCATTGGTTGGATGATTGGAGGTGTTCCAAATTTTCACATGTTTTCTTCAGTAGTTTTCCAATGATGGAGTGATGTCATTAAAAAAAATATGCTTTGATATTAACATTTTTTTTCGGTCCATAAGAAACAACGACTAAACAATTTGAATTTCAGGACACATCCCATTCAACCGTTTTAGGGTTTTTACCCTTTCGGTTATCAATGCAAAACACCGTTTCAGGGTTGTATTCCAGTTGCATTACTAAACATTGTTTCCTAATTTTGGTTCAGAGCTTATCAGCCATTATGTTGGTCCTTTTCCTAGAGGTTTTTCTTGGGATTCACTTCTTACAAAGGCCTCTAGTCAAAGAAGACCATTGTCATTTCTTTTTTATCACTCTGTTAGTAACAATTCTTGTCCTGAGAACAAGGGTATTCAGGTCTGCAAGTTGCGTGAGAAGTGCCCAAGTGAAACACGGAAAAATCCCATTTCAGGCTTCCAAGCAAGAAAACAGGCGAAATTATATTGTCGACGGTCCAGATTCATCCATAGGAGCAGATCGATGGTTGGCGAGAAATCGCAGTTAGTAGAGTTGCGTCGAGGATAGCACAATGGATAGTGCCTATATTGCATGCAGGAAAGTATAGCAGTCGTCCATCCAAAGGATGCGTGGCGTGAGATCTAATCGCGATGGCATTTCAAAATTCAGGAGTTCGAAGGGTGAAGGTTCCATATCATTCTACATCTCGAAACCTCGAACTCCGAAAGCACCAAAAGGCGGGCCCGCAGCATCACGGAGCAGTCTCAACCACCCATTCAAAAGGAACACATGGTGTGCGACTAGGACCATCGCCTTTTCGCCCATTGCGACTCCGACACACAAAGAGCCGCTCCTTCATACCCCCTAAACGCTAAGTGCCAGGAGCATCCAGGACCGGGGCCCACAATATCGCTAAGTGAGTTCAGGACTGTCAGATCTGATAGGGATGCGTGGTGCTAAATTAAGCCATCTTGGCGTTTCACTCATCGCGACTGTGATGAGCAAGGATCAGCCCCTTACTATTCACGAATGAAGAAAGAGTCTTTTAAAATAAACGTAGGGTCACAGCTCGTGGTCACTTGGAAAATAAAAAGAGCTGTGCAAGAGGGGCCAAAGGCATCGAGTTCAGTCACAGAGAGGGTCATCGTGATCTCCAGGTGCCGACGGATCCGATCTCGATCCTGTTTCTCACTTGGAGTAAATGAAGGAGAGAGGGGGTGGTTGAAACCTCTCCTCACTCATTAAGTGTAAGGTATGAAGTATCGGGCAAGCTGTCTTCCCGAGAGGATCCTCTGTACTAGTTTTTCCAAAGAAGCCATGCTAAAGTCCTCAACTAGTCAGAGAAGTCTGCACACGCCAACTCGACACTTAATGGCTCAGCTACTCCCCTTGCAGGAGCCATGCGCAGTTAAGGTGGAGCCTGGCGAAGAATATCAGTATGAGTTTGACTGAAGTGACACCATGCCTTAAATGACTAAGCACGCCTCTGTTAGGCAAATTTTTCCTGAGCATATAGACTCAGTCTTTGTATTTTATAATTATCAATGGTTGAGCAAGGCTCTCGGTTGTAAAACTTTAATGAAGCACTGTTATTTTGGTTATGCATGGACTCTTGAGACTTCTTGCCTTATGAATGTCAGTTTCCTTCACGTCTTTGTTTACACTGTGTTAGAACAGCTCGGAATTGGAGGATCCACTCAAGTTGTAACTGTTATAGGATGATGTAGGTTGGATCACTGTAACAGTTGCATTGTTTCTAATCAGTCTCTGTGATTTTATTAGTGCTGAACGACTTGGAATTGGAGGATCTAGTCAAGTCCCCCTTTCAGTTTCTCGAAGCCCTGAACCAAGAGGATCTTGCATTCAAAGTTTTTCTTCTACAAACTGCTGAAAGACCTGTTGTCTGAGGTAGTTTTCTCACTCTTCTTACCAAGTCTTCCACCTACTCATCTTTTAATCATTCACTGACTGAAGTTAGATCAAGACCTCTTTTGTTCCTTACATACCAGACTCAGTTCTTGAGTTAGAGCGATATCTTCCCGAGTCTCTACCCATTTGATCACCCATTAAAACTACCATGACATTAAACTGATGGGCGTTGGGCTCTGCTTCTGCAAGAAATCTAGTAGTGACTTCTGACACTAACATTTCTGGCGTCATTGCCAGGGACGAAGTTGAAAATTTTCCCAGGATTGAACGACATTGAGCCTCTGATTCTAAAGGTGCATCAGGTATTAGAGCCCTTGAAGATTGATACTGTGCACCTGGTGACTCCATTATGACGACTCCACTGTGGCGAACCTGTAATGTTAATTGTGGCTTTCAGAGGCAGGCACACACGGTCCCATCCACAGTTGCCTCTAGTTGCACCTGAAACTGATCTGGAGGTGGTTCTCAGAAGAGGAAAGGCCTCTGAAGGAGAAGCTTCCACCGCCGAACCAGGTAATCCAACATATCCTTCTGTAGGAACTCCATTTTCTCCTCCTCTGTTTCTTGACAGACCTGTTTCTGAAGTTTCTCGTTTCCTAAATTTCGAGAGTGTTCCTGCTGAGTTTTCCTCTCCTGGTCTCGGATTGGAAGGACAAATCCTTGTCACTCCCCTCTCCCCTAAAACTGTACCTTGGCATAGACCCGAGACCACAGAAGGTATCCTCATTCCCCCTCTTGTTACTGTTTCCATTTCTGCACAAGGAAGAGTGTCCGCTGACTTAAGCTCGTTGGCCTCCTCCCTAAATCCCCTATTGTTTCCCATTCCACTCAGAGGCTCATTCTTGATATCCCCCGTTCGCACTCCTTCTCCTCCAAGTTCTCCTCCACCTAATATTCCTATGGCTGGTGCTAATCCCCATCTAAATAGAATGGATGACATATTTGCTGCCCGATATGCTCCCTTAATCCTACCCCATCCTAGGAATCCTCTCCCTGCTGGAGATTACTTGAAGTATATGCCCAAGTTCATCGGGGAAGGAGATATAACTGTGGAAGAGCACTTGGCTTCTTTCTACAGTTATGCAGAAAACCTGAACATTGAAAATGAAGATGTATGGATGAGATTTTTCCTCTAGAGTCTAGATGGTGAGGTGAGGAAGTGGTTTAGAGGATTGATCCCCGGATCTATTGCTGGAATTAAAGCTCTAGATAGTGCTTTCCTGAGGCAGTGGGGAGATAGGAAGGATTTCATGTATTACATGATTGAGTTTGGGTCTTTGAAGAAGATGGAAGGAGAGTCTGTCTCTGACTTCTCCAAAAGATTCAATAAGATGTATAATAAAATTCCCACTGAAATAAAACCCTCAGAAGCCTCGGCCAAGATTTCTTATGCTAGTGCGTTTGGCCCCGATTTATGTCTTTTATTGAGAGAAAGAAGAGCCACCTCCTTAGCTCAAATGAAAGATGTGGCCATAGAGGTAGAATCTAATGTATTAGCAGCTGACAGACTGAGGAACAAGGATGATGCAGACAGGATAAAGGGAAGATCTGAAGCCTCGACTTTTGGCCCATCGGTGCCCCACCCTCAAGTGGATGAACTGACCAAGATGGTGAAGTCTTTGTTTGCAAAGATGAAGAGAATGAAGGTGGAGGGGAGGCAAGCATACAAGGTCCCTCAAGGCATCGAAAACAAAGGAGGTTTTAGAAGGCCAAACAATATTGCTCCCCCGACTATGCAAAGGGAGAGGGGAAGAGACAGAGAAGACCAGAAAATTCAGGCCCCTTTTCAAAACAATTTTGTGGCCAAGGAGGAAAAAGGAGAAATAGATGAGATTGATCCTAAAATCCACTGCTTCGGAGACTCCTCCTTTCCCTCATCTCACTCAATCAGCATACGAGGAGTCTCTCATGGACGGTCAGCTAAATGAACTGAGCAAGGGAGATAAGGCTAGTGGAAACGAAGGAAGATATAACCTGAGGTCCAAGAAAAATACAACAACATCTGATGTTCTTGAGCAGTTCACTAGAACAACAAAACTTGCTAATGAAGCAGCAGATGGTCATAGAGGTAAGAAGGCCCAACCCCTCTCTCCCATAGTCCAAAGTCAGGTTCCTGAAATAAGAGAAATCTTGAAGCCTACATCTTCTTTTAATTTCGAGCATGAAATTCAGAAGATCAGAATCCCTGTGCCCCTGACCGAATTGATTAAACATGAAGGGTTCAAAAAATGCTTCTCTAAGATTTTATAGTCTAAGGTATCATGCCTTCCCACAAACTCCATCAATTTGCAAGATGAAAAGCCTGTAGTTATTCTAGGTCCTATGGTAGAAGACATGAATGACTCATCCCCTCCCTTCTACACTTCCTTGAACATACATGACAAGGTACTGCACAACTGATTGATGGATTCTGGGGCTTCTCACAACCTCATGCCCAAAAATGTCATGGAAGAGTTAGGGTTGGAAGTCACCCGAGCCTATCATAACCTCTATTCCCTTAACTCCAGGAAATTTCAATGTCTCGGAGTTATCAAATACCTGGTCGTGATCTTGTTCCAGTTGCCCATGAAAAGTGTGGTCATGGATATCATAGTGGCTGATGTTCCCCCCAAGTTCGGTATGTTGTTATCAAGATCTTGGATAAAAAGATTTAGGGGGAACTTTGCAGATGGACCTGACATATGCTACTATCCCAGTGTTTGGAGGAGAACATAGGAGGCTATATAGGGAAGCCCAGTTGGCCTATATAATCAGTGATGAAGCCAACCCTACCAACCATCCCATATTTTCCTTGGACACTGATTTAGGTTCCAGTTTACTACAACTCACTCATGAGCCCGAGCCTCCTCTTAAACTTAGAAAGCAACCCACCACTCCTCATGAATTTCCTCTCTCCATTACCCCCATCTGGAAAATGTTTTTTGATGGAGCCTGTTCCAGAGAATGCGCTGGTGCTGGGGTGTTTTTTGTGTCACCCTCTCAGGACACCATATCTCTGTCATACAAGCTAGAGTTTGAAGCTACCAACAATGTGGCAGAATATGAAGCTCTTGCCCTAGGACTAAGATCTGCAAAGGGATTGGGAATTCAGGAGGTAGCAGTGTTCGGAGATGCAGAGTTGGTGGTCCAGCAGATCAGAAACGCTTATCAGGCTAAGCATCCTCGACTCAGAAGCTACAGAAATAAAGTATGGGACTTAATTGATAGTTTCTTCTCAGCATTCAACATTTCTTTTGTCCCAAGAGAGAAGAACACAATGGCAGATTCCTTGGCTACATCAACAAGCAATTTCAAAGTGCCCTTGCCGCCCAAATTTATATATGATGTAGAAGTAAAATACAGGCCCTCCATACCTAACAACGTCAAACATTGGAAGGTAGTTGAGGATGATCTTGAGATCAATAGATTCTTGGAGACTGTCGAAGAATTTTCAGAAATGCATATCAACCAAGACTCTGTCTCTGAAGAAGAACTTGATGGGGGTAATTTTCTGAGTAAAATTGCAGGGCGTAACATCGTATAGCTCCCCAGCAACCATATTCCAAGGGGACTGGTTCCTTTGGAAAGGCTCTTTGATAGAAATTATGTGTCATTAAAGGGGGAAATTTTGGAAAATGACACTGATACTATTCAGTGCAACATTGGCACTGAAAGTGAGCCCAAGTTTGTCAAATTATCAAGAAGTCTGACAAAGGATAAGAGGTCTGAATATGCTAGACTTTTGAGAGAATTTGCTAATGTTTTCACCTGGGCCTACAAATACCTCAAAACATATGACACTTCCATCATCGAGCATAAAATCCCATTGAAAAAGGAAGCGAAGCCATTTAGGCAGAAGCTAAGACAGATCAATCCCATGCTACTACCCATCATGGAGAGGGAAGTGAATAAATTGCTAGGCCCAGATCATTATACCACTGAGGTATTCAGAGTGGGTGGCCAACTTGGTACCAGTAAGGAAAAAGAATGGAGAAATCAGACTCCGTGTAGACTTCAGAAACCTGAACAGGAGCTCACGAAAGGACAACTACCCCTTACCAAAAATGGAACATATATTGTAGAGGGTAAGAAGAGCATCCAGGATGTCCATGATAGACGGATTCTCTGGCTACAATCAAATCTCTGTTCTACCTGAGGACAGGGAAAAGACGAAATTTACCACTCCATGGGGCACATTCATGTATGCCAAAATTCCCTTTGGATTGATGAATGCAGGGGCAACGTTTCAGCGTTCCATGGACATAGATTTCATTGGGGAAAAGGATAAGTTTGTGGTCATATATCTGGATGACATAACAGTATTTTCAAAGTCTGATAAAGAACACTATTGTCATCTCAAGAAGGTTTTTCTGAAATGCAGGAGTTTTGGCATTTCTTTGAACCCTAAGAAATCTCTGTTCGCCATGTAGGAGGGGAAGTTACTAGGCCACATAGTATCAGTGGAAGGAGTCAGGATCGATCCTAGTAGAGTTGAGGCAATATAAGCCTTATCAATCCTGAGATCCAGGAAGGAGGTCCAATATTTCCTTGGTAAGATTAATTTTCTGAGGAGGTTCATTTCTAACTTTGATGAGAAGGTAAAGCTTATAACAACCATGTTAAGGAAAGAAAATGAAGTGAGGTGGACTTCTGAATCACGAAATTCCTTTGAGCAAATAAAGAAGGCCCTGACTGAAGCCCCTGTGCTTATCAGTCCCGATTACTCAAGGGATTTCCTTATTTTCTCCTTTGCCTCACCTGACACGATGGCTACTATTTTATTACAGACAAAGGAGGTCAGGCTAGAGAAGCCTATTTCCTATTTCAGCCGAGCATTGAGGGATGCTGAAATCAGGTATGACACTATGGAGAAGCAGGCCTATGCCCTGGTCAAGGCTCTCAAGGCCTTTAGAACCTATGTCCTGCAGTCGAAAATCATTGCCTATGTCCCCTCAACTGCTGTTAAAGACATTCTTATTCAGCCTGACATAGACGGGAGGAGGAGTAAGTGGATAGCCAAGATTCTAGAATTTGACCTAGAAATAAAACCTACCAAATTGATCAAAGGTCAAGGTTTAGCCAAGCTGTTGGCTGAAGCCAATTGCCAAGCTTTGGGGGTAAGTTTCATCAATCAATGCTCAGAAAATCAGTAGGATTGGCTGTCTAAAATAGACCCTCTAAGGGAACCCCCATTGCAAAATGTCCCTGGTATAAGGATGTCATATATTTTATGCAAGAGTTACGGTCTCCAGACGGCCTGCAAAGAAACAAGGAAAAAGTTCTGAAGCTCAAGGCAGTCAGATACTGCCTTGTCGATCAAATTTTATACTGGAAAGACCCCCTGGGGGTGCTTTTAAAATGCATGGATCCACAAGAGGCCGACAGAATCATGGTTGAATTTCACAGCGGCCTATGTGGGGGGCACCATTTCTGGAAGACCACAACTCACAAAATTATCAGAGTTGGGTACTACTGGCCCACCTTGTTCGCTGACATCTGTAGAGAAGTTAGAGTCTGTATCCCATGCCAAATATTTGTAGGAAAACAATAGCTCAAGTCCTTGCCATTAAATCTTGTGGTTGTTTCGGGACCTTTCCAGCAATGGGGCCTAGATTTTATTGGAGAAATCCACCCTGCTTCCAGCGGGCAACACAGATGGATCCTGACTGCCACATATTTCTTTACCAAGTGGATCGAAGCCATCCCCACCAGGAGTGCTTCCCACAAGGTAGTTATCAGATTCCTGGAAGACCTCATCACAAGATTTGGTTGCCCTAGAAAGATTGTTACTGATAAAGAAGCCTCATTCAAGGTAGAGCTGTTAGCCGAGTTCTGTGAGCAATTCGGGATCAAACTGATTCACTCCACCCCATACTATCCCCAAGGCAATGGTTTAGCAGAGTCCTCCAACAAAAGCCTGATAAGGATCATCAAAATACTATTGGAGGACAACAAATGGGCCTGGGATTCAAAGTTGAAATTTTCTCTATGGGCTGACCGAGTGACCACAAAGAGATCTATAGGCATCTCCCCTTTCCAATTAGTTTATGGAGCAGAAGTTGTTTTCCCTTCTCAGCTAATCATTCTTGTAGGAAAGTTTTTCCAGGATCATCAAGAAGAAACTGATGACATGATCAGGAGAGTTCATCAACTGGTGGAATTCCAATAGACCAGAGAGAAAGTAATAGATAGAATTCAAGATCATCAGCAAAAGATCAAACTGGCTTTTGACAGAAAAGTCAAGAAGAAAGAGTTTGAGATCGGGGATTTGGTGCTTAAGTGGGATGCACCCATGCAAGATAAGGGCAAACACTGCAAGTTTGATGCTCTATGGATCGGACCTTTCAAAATCTCTGAGGTTTTCTCAAACAACACGTACATGTTGTAGGATTTGAAGGGTGAAGAGGTTTTCAACATCCCAGTAAATGGGCATTTTCTGAAGAAATGTTTTGCTTAAGCCTCAGATGGCTCCCTTGTTTGTAAATATCGTCCTTTTGTTTCTTTGTTTATTTTCATTTTTATTTTTTGGCTTAGTAAATGACTCCATAGCCCAACAGCAAGGCACTGGAACTGAAAATGATTCCTTAGAGCATCACGGGGATGACTCTATCCCTCATGGAGCCTAATGTTAGTAACAATTCTTGTCCTGAGCACAAGGCTATTCAGGTCTGCAAGTTGCACAAGAAGCGTCCAAGCAAAACATGGAAAAATCCTATTTCGGACTTCCAAGCAAGAAAACGGGTGAAATTATATTGTCGATGGTCCAGATTCATCCATAGGAGCATGGTCGGTGGGAAATCGTAGTTAGTAGAGTTGCGCTGAGGATAACGCGATGGATAGTGCCTATATTGCATGCAGGAAAGGAAAATAGCCGTCCATCCAAAGGACACGTAGCGTGAGATCTAATCACGATGACATTTCGGCATTCCAGAGTTCGAAGGGTGAAGGTTCCATATCGTTCTACATCTCGAAACCCCAAACCCTGAAAGCACCGAAAGGTGGGCCCACAACATCATGGAGCAGTCTCAGCCGTCCATTTAAAAGGAACATGTGGTGCGCGATTAGGCCTATCGCCTTTTCTCCCATCGTGACTTCGACGCACAAGGAGCCGCTCCTTCATACCCCTGAAACACGAAGTGCCAGGAGTGTCCAGGACCGTGGCCCATAATATCGCCGAGTGAGTTCAGGACTGTCAGATCTGATAGGGATGCGTGGCGCTAAATTAAGCCATCTCGGTGTTTCTCTCATTTCGACTGTGATGAGCAAGGATCAACCCCTTCCTATTCACGAATCTCGAAAGCATATTTTAAAATAAACACAGGGTCACAGCCCGTGGTCACTTGGAAAATAAAAAGAGCTATGCAAGAGGGGCCAAAGGCATCGAGTTCATTCACAGAGGGGGTCATCGTGATCTCCAGGTGCCGACGGATCCGATCTTGATCCTGTTTCTCGCTTGGAGTAAATTAAGGAGAGAGGGGGTGGTTGAAACCTCTCCTCACTCATTAAGTGTAAGGTATGAAGTATCAAGCAAGCTGTCTTCCCGAGAGGATCCTATGTACCGGTTTTTCCAAAGAAGACATGCCGAAGTCCTTGACTAGTCAGAAGTCTGCACACGCCAACTCGGCGCTTAATGGCTCAGCTACTCCCCTTGCAGGAGCCATGCACAGTTAAGGTGGCTCATGGAGAAGAATATCAGTACGATTTTGACTGAAGGGACACCATGCCTTAAATGACTGAGCACGCCTCTGTTAGGCAAATTTTTCCTGAGTATATAGACTTAGTCTTTGTATTTTATAATTATCAATGGTTGAGCAAGGCTCCCGTTTGTAAAAATTTAATGAAGCACTATTATTCTGGTTATGCATGGACTCTTGAGACTTCTTGCCTTATGGATGTCAGTTTCCTTCACGTCTTTGTTTACACTGTGTTATAACAGCTCGGAATTGGAGGATCCAGTTGAGTTGTAATTGTTATAAGATGATGTAGGTTGGATCACTGTAACAGTTGCATTGTTTCTAATCGGTGTTGCGCCTCCTTTGTCACCTTAGTGAGAAAAATGGAGTTGCTTGCAAGCTCAGTTGGGTCTGCTGAGCAGGACAGCTGCAAGGAAAAGAGTTAGAGAAAGAAATAAAAACAACAACTGAGAAATAAACTAAGAAATACAATAACAACTAAATTCATGAGCATAGGGACATAGAAACAAAAGGAACCATAAGACCCATGTCACCAATGTTGAGGCTGATCTATTAGTGAAATAATACACCAAGAAGAAAGGGGACTATGAGTCCCTTCTTCCTCCAAGGGAGGGCTCTTGGACCCCCACTAGCAAGCTCTTCTTACAACAAAAATAAAAATGGAAAGTGATGAAAGAACTCTTTACAAATCCACTCAATGAGTGAGATGGATTGCACAATGCAATGGTGCAAATATGCTCTTGACAAGGATGAAGTCCTCAAGAGAACAGAGGTAGCATAACATTACTTTGAATTCCTTGAAAAATGAGGTGCGTCCATGGCCTTTTTATAGCATTCCTTTGGGCTTTTGTTTAACTGCTTTGTAGTGTGAAAAGAGGCCAATTAGGGCATTCCTAGGTCTTTGACCAGCCCTCCTGTTGGATCTAGTCCAGATTTGAGGGTCAAATCGGCTTGGGAGCTAAACCATAAGTGGGTGGGAGGCTGACCACTTTCATAAATGCACCGTTTAGCAGGTGCACGGATTTTTGCGCTAACATTCACGCATCGTGCGCAGGTGCATGCTTTCTACGTTCCTATTACGCGCATGTGCGCGTGCACCTAGTGTCTTCATAGCGCCCTTCAATTTTTCACTACTTTGTATAGTTTTTGACCCTTTTATGAATGATTTGGTGTTAATTCAGGTCCATGGATGACTTCATTGTTGTCTGACGATGCTGAGTTCTTGTAACCATGTGCAGATGAAATTTCAGTGATAACAGATGCCCCCTGATGGATGAGGTTAGGAGCATACGTATGGATGAAATCCATTAATGTTTCTTCTACTGAGAATGTTGTTGTAAGAGAGAGAAATAGTGGGATCATCTAGAGCGATCCGTTGGAGGGAAAAAGGATACGGTAGGACCCGACCTTCCATGAGGTGTGTAAAATAGAAAACTGTGTACAAACAAGGCGGGCATGCCCCATGCTTGTGTTATGTAACTCCAAAAAAGATGACAGAAGTGTTGGTGTAGACAACTGCAGCACCCTTGGGGGCGGTCGTAATAAAAGAAGAAGATGATTTTGCACATGAACATACTCTGAATAGTAGGTAGTGAGCACGGGAATAAGTATCCCCGATTATGTGGGAATTGATAGCCCAGCCACGTTCAGAGGTCTTCGGCAAATGGAAGAACTAATTGCAATAGTCGCAAAGTAAGACCCACCGTAACATGAGAAAGTGTTGGTGTCGAATGTTATGGGGGTCAACGACAGCAGGGAGAAATGGTGTTTCACCCTGTGCCGTCCGAGATCTCTCATTGAGTGGATAATGAGAATCAAGATACTGTCATCCTTCTGGAAAACTGTGCTGATGTCGACAAAAAAGGGGATGCGACTCCCAGAAGAAAATGGCTTCGTGAAATCTACTAGGTGAGGTGAGGAAGCGGAGGAGGTACATGGACGAAGTCCAGATGTTGGAAGACTCAAGACTGCCCTTGGTTGGATTTTGTGGGAGATAAAAAGTGGCCGCAACCGTTCAATGAGGTCGAGTATCAGGGGGATGACAAGACCGAGAATAAGTTGTGCCAGAGGCGGGACAAGGTGAACAAATTCAGAGAGCAGAGGTAAGTGGCCTATGGGGTACTCTGAAGATATGGACGATGCCAGCAAGGGTAGATGGTAAGTGGTGACCCAACCAAGGGTGACATGGGTTGCATTTTGCCAAAACAGAAAAAAGGTTGCCAGAGGTGACGACAAAAAAGGGTAATATAATTGCTGGAAACAAAAGGCGTTTATACAATAAATAAAGAATATTGTTTGGGAGAAATGTACAAATACAGAAACGGGTGCCCGAGTGTGATGTTGTTGGCCCAGGTACGACGCAATTTTCTCGGTGAACTGGTGGAGGGTGGGGGCCTCATGGGTGAGTTTCTGTATGAGGTAAATGAAATGAAGGGATATTTGAAGATGGGAAAACTGATTATGGATGAAATGGAAGGCTCATGATACTGTGGAGGTGCAGTAAAAAATAGAACCATGAAGAGATAATCTGGGAGTCTATTGGGAAAGATAGAAAAATGAGGAGAAGGAGTATGTGGCTGATTTGCGACATGATGTAAGACTATCGGGACTCCCATCCCTAAAGGATTAGCATGAGTGTCAGCAGTGCCAAAAGGTGCTATAAATGGGATGACTGATGTGGGTAAGAATGCTACTGGGTGACAGTACTGAAAATGAAAATAGAGGTATGGGTACTGCAGAGCCGGGAATGGGGATCCTAGAGGCAAATTTCAGAGGGTGTGACTGGAAATGTAAGTGTGATACAGAGGGAAAGACTACATGCCAGTGCTGAGTATAGACCTGAAGGGGTTGTGCCAATGTATGTTGATCAAGTTCCTGCACACATGAAAACCAAATACCCAACGTGAACAATATTTTTGGATCATGTTGTCATTGATGCCAATGGTTTGATTGATTGATGTCATTGATTGATGTCAAGTGATTGATTGATGTCAAAGGATTGATTGATTGATGATTGATGTAATATA
>JZKD02S1320541.1:135528-147110 GCA_000966675.3 Picea glauca | reverse complement strand
TTGCTTATTTACTCTGCAATTATTGGATAATAATGCTTCATTGATATAACACTTGGATTATATGGTTAAATTGCTCTATTACTGATTCACCCCCCCTCTCAGTAATCCAACAATTTGACAATAATCAAAGATATGAGCATGTATTTGATAAGTGTAAATAGGTTCATGCGTACCTGACCAGGGTATGAAAAATGGTGCCCCGAGGGCTCAGGATGAAAAGAGGCCCAGGGATTGTTGTGATGTAGAGGACGGGATGTTGATCCCGTGGCTAAAGACGGATCGAGAAATGGACACCGTGGGCTCCTGGAATGGTGAGTGGAAGTTTGGAAAAAGGCCTATATATAGCTATAGGGCCCACTTTTCCACCTCATTTGTACTTGCTGCTATAGTGATTGGACGAGAAGCATTCAGAGGAGATTGTGAGATTCGAGGAGGATGAGGCATCCGATTGAGGACCCGCGAGTATCAGGTTAGTGGTCTGATCATCCTGCATAGAATTAGGATTTCATTTTTTGGGCAGGGGCTGTATGGAGGGTTGTATAGAGGTATTTAGGGGGCATGGGCCCCACATGCGTGGGCGATCCGGTAATAGGCATGCACATGTGCGTGTCTATCCATCAGATAGATGCGCATGTGGGCATGGTTAGGGGGATCCAAGGGCGTGCCTGTTGGTTGAATAGGCGTGCACATGTGCACGCCTGTAGGTTGAATAGGCGCGCATCTGTGCCCACCTGTATGATGAACAGGCATGCCATGGGGCGCGCCTATGTAGTAAATAGGTGCGCACTCATGCGCGCCTATGTAGTGAATAGGTGCGCACTCATGCGCACCTATGTAGTGAACAGGCGTGCATGTGTGCGCGCCTGTGGATGGCAAAACCGCGCCGTGGAGGCAAGGTTGAGGTGTAGAAAGCGAGTCTTTTTTATGATGTTGATGGTATCTTAGGCTGATATAGGGCTCTTTGTTGTGGCTGCAGGTGGACAGTTGGCATGATTCCAGTGGGTTGGCGAGAGCGAGACTGGTCTCAGCTGCGAGACGACATGGTTATTGAGGAGCTAGGTGTGCGTGCGACTTTGGCAGCCTCTGGGTTGCTAAAGTTCTTTGAGTGCCCCTTGATACGGGTGCAAGAGTATCTCCTGTAGTTTCTAATCCAGATGTGGAGTTCGGAGCTGCACTACTTCTTTGTGCGAGGAGAGCAGATCCCCTTCACTGCGGTGGAGGATGTGTATTTTCTGACTGGGCTCCCATTTCGGGGAACGCCTCTATCAGCGGAGCCGGTGCTTCCTAGGGATACGCCGCTCGTGACTGTGGGCCAAAGATATTGTTTGGGGTTGAACTATATGTCCGACACAGTGGTGAGTATTGGGGCGATGGATGCCCTAGCACATCGCTGCATAGCAGCAATGATTGTGAGAGTATATGGGTCACTGGCAACCCAGTGGATCAGTGGGGGCTAGCTGATGGTTATGGAGAGATTGTTGGCCGGTGAGCATTTCGCCTGGGGGCTTACGCTGCATTCGAGGATGGTGGGGAAGTTGGACCACTATCGGTCCACGGATATGGGGGAGTTTTCCTTCGGGTCCATCTTGGTGGCCTGGTTTCTGGAGAGGGTGCCGATTTTGCGCTCTAAGATTATATTGGGTGCACCTGGGGTGCGAGAGTCGTGGCTGAGGCGGTGGTTGACTGTGTTTCTTCGCCATGGTGGTGGCGAAGGTGGCCACTTCTTTAAGGCAGAGGCGGCACAGGTATGTCGGCAGATGCCGCAGGTGATTTTACGGTACCCCTATGCCGGGGTTGATTTCTGGGATGATCCGGACATGGTGCTACCTCCAGGGGAGGCTTTTGAGCACCGAGGTACGTGGATGATGTTGATGTGTATGTTTCTGTATTTTTTTGAGATAGCAGTTCATATGTATATGATATAGATGCTGATACTATCTGTTGTTTGTTTTCATGTGCAGATGTGGCACCTCGCAGGCGCGAGGTGGAGTTGCAGAGAGCACCGACTCGTCGAGAGCCGGAGAGACTGCCGCGGGGAGAGAGACGCCGGTGTGAGGACACTGTGGTACGACCAGCTAAGCCAGAGACGGGAGCGAGGAGGCACTGGTTTGACGACCCTGGTGCTGGGCCATCACATGCTCCTCCAGCGGCGACCGGAGTGGACTTTGAGGATATATGTCGTCGTCTGGAGACGATGTTACAGGATGTGCCTGAGGGCATGTGGTCTCGCATCCAGGATGAGAGTTTCCTGGAGCAGTGTGGGGGGGTTCCACCACCCTAGCGGGCCATAGTATGACGAGTAGCAGTGGCTGCTGTGATGACGAGCGGATGACTGCCGCTGGGGCAGGAGGGGCCTGTAGGGGGTGGACCACCACCGCCTGGGGCAGGTGGTGGTGGGCCTCCACCACCTGAGGGAGGAGCAGGCAATGGTGCTCTAGAGGCACCGTGAGTGGTGCTTGATGTATTTGATGTATATATATATATTTTTTATAGAGGCCGGTGAGCCCATTTTGTACCGAGGTGTTGCATTGGCCTGCGGATACTTGTATTTTTTGTATGTAAACATTCAGATGACACTGTGGACCTGTTGATATATACATGAGTATAATTTTTTGAGATCTATGTGGTGTTTACATGTTTTTGGTTAATGTGTTGATGATTTCTGTTCTATATATATGCTGTGATAGTTTTTTTGATATGTTTATGTATGTGTAGAGGTAGCTTGAAGGGATATATGCCAATCTAACACCATGTTAGCTATGTTATCTGTAATTTGATTCAATTTTCTTGGAATATGTGTAAATGTAATGGAATCAAAATGTCGAGATAAGAGCCTAACCTGCATGTATTTGCGAAAGAGGCAAGGATCACGTACGTGGTACACATTGTTGAGCTGGAGAACGACTAGTTGTGAGTCGAGGAAGACGCTAAGGTGACGAATGCCATGATGCTGGGCGTCGGCCAGGAGGCCAATGACAATAGTGTATTCGGTTTGTTTTTTGGTCGCTGAACCCAAACATATTCTGCTCGAATGGAGCATTTCATGTGAGGGGGTGTAGAGAGCCCAAGCGGTTGAAGCGAGATTTTGTGTCCAATGCCTGGCGCCGTCGGCGTAGCCGATGTGGTAGGCTAGTGGAGGAGGCATCTGTCAAGAGCACAAATGATAGTTTAGATGTGAGGGATGGAGAAAAAAGATTAAAAACACTAAAAATGAAAATAACCTAAAGTAGAATGACTACTTTTAAGCATAAAATTTCTTTAAGTATAACCCGTTGACAGGTTCTTTGAGAGAGAGGCCTTCGGGAGAGGCCAGAATATATGCACCTTTGGTGAGGCAATGTTGAATGATGTATGGGCCATGCCAGAGTGACTCAAATTTTCCATGGCAAAAGGTATCATGAATGATATCGTAGGCAAGGACGAGGTCGCCTTCGCAAAATGAGCGAAGGTTGACATGTCGATCAAAGGTAGCCTTTGATAGTTTTTTAGCTGGCTCATTGTTTTGTAATGAAGATCGATGATCTTCATCCAGAGACTCTAAGTTCAGCAAGCGCTGCTCCATTGGAGTAGTGTCGGGTAATAGCTCAATTGCAGTGCGTAAGGTAGGAATTTCACACTCGATGGGAATTGTAGCCTCAACGCCATGGACGAGATGAAATGGTGTGAAACTAGTAGTGGTTTTCATCGCCGTATGGTAAGCCCATAGCGCAGAAAACAAAATATGATTCCGATTGGTCTTATGTTTATTAACCATGCACTGTAACATGATCTTGAGAACCTTGTTAACGGCTTCGACCTGTCCGTTCGATTGAGGGTAATATGGTGAGGCAAACTCGTGAGAGAATCCTAACCAAGATGACAGTTCGACGAAGATCTCATTCTTGAAGTGCTTCCTGTGGTCTGAAACAAGTTGGAGTGGTACGCCAAAGCGAGAGATGACGTGGTTAAAGAAGAAACACGCTGTAGTGTCAGCGGTGTTGTTGAAGGTGGGCATAGATTCTTCCCATTTGGTGAAGTAATCAACTGTGACAACAATGTATTTGTGACCATTGCTGGAGGGGGGATTACAAGTCATGAAGTTGATGTCCCATTTACAAAAAGGGCCGACAGTGATGATTGGATGAAGGAGAGTAGGTGGCGCTCAGGATTTGTTGGTGTAGAGCTGACATTGCTCATATCGTTTCACGGCATGAATGCAATCATGAAACAAGGTAGGCCAAAAGTAATCGGCTCGGATAATCTTTTGAGCAGTGGATATGCCCGAAAGATGGCCCCCACATGCGCCACTGTGGTAGTCGTTTAAGACTCTATCGGCTTCGTCAATAGTCAAGCATCGACGAAGAATGGTGTTGACTCCCCGCCGGTATAGGATGTCTCCAATGAGGAGGTAGTGGAGGGCCTGATGGAGAATATGATGACAGTCATCGCGTGAAAGGTGGTTACCAAACTTTTGAGTTTGAAGATAGACGAGAAGGTCACCGTACCAAGGATCATCCAAAGTGATGTAAAAGAGGTGTTCGTCGGGAAAGTCGGTGTTGATGGGGGCACTGGTGGTGTCAGAGGGAAGGGCCGTGACAAGTTCGGCGAGAACAAGGGCCTTCTTACTCTTAGGTGTTGAGAACTCGAGGTCATACTCTTGAAAGATAATGATCCATCGAGAAAATTTTCCGTTAACTTGCCGACGACTGAGTAAGTACTGCATAGGGTTGGAATTTGCAATGAATTTTGTTGTGCGAAGTAGAATGTAGTGGCACAGTTTCTAGACTATGAGGACGACTGCGAGAGCAAATTTCTCTTCATGTTTATACTTCAAGGGTGGCCCTGAGAGGTTTTTACTAATGTAATAAATGACATGCTCGTGATTGTCGTCGCCTAGCTGGACGAGGACGCTTGCTACTGATACAGCTGATGCTGATACGTAGAGGATATAGTCACGATTGTAGTCAGGTGCACTAATTAACGGTGCGTTTGAGTGTGCGGTTTTAAGATCGTCAAATGACTATTGGGCATGGTTGTCCCAGTGAAATGGGATGTCGTGACGTAGTAAGCGAAGGAAACCATGCGCGCGGATGGTATAATCAGGGAAAAAGCGTCGTAGGAAGTTGGCCTTGCCCTGTAGGCTTTGGAGTTGCTGTAAATTCCAAGGAGGAGAATTTCGGTGATAGCTTGGACTTTGAGGGGGTCTACGGTGATACCACTTTGGGAAACAATAAAGCCGAGGAGGTGCCCTGCGGTGACATAGAACACACACTTGAGAGGATTCAAGCGGATGTTGTACCGACGACACCGTTGAAAGATGATTCGTAAATCATCAAGATGCTGGGTGCGTTTCTTGGATCGAGCTGTGAGGTCGTCCAAGTAGGCGAGGATGATATGAGCCAGATCATGAAATATGTATGTCATAGCCCACTGGAAAGTTGCGTTGACATTTTTTAATCCAACAGGCATGACATGATATGAAAAAGTACCCCAAGGGGTAGTGAATGTGGTTTTATACTGATCGGCGAGGTGAATTTGGATCTGATTATAACCAGAGAATCCGTCCATAAAGGATAGAGCCTCGTGGCCGGTGCAGTCATTGATAATTTGGTCGATGAAAGGCGTTGGGAAGTTGTCTTTGGGACATGCGTGATTGAGATCGTGAAATTCTGTGCAGACGCAGATAGTGCCCTGTTTTTTGTTAATGGGTACAGGATTGGAAACCCATGATGTGTAGGCGATGGGGTAGATGAACTCGACGGCGCATAATTTGTCAATATCAGCTTTGATGGCCGCTGCTTTGAAAGGGTGTAGCAGACGCTGTTTTTTGTGAAAGGGGGTAATGTCGAGCCAGGTGTCGATGCGATGTTCGACGATAGAAGGATCAATGCCAGGCATTTTCGTGTATGACCAGGCAAAAATATCTCGATATTCCTGGAAAAGAGATTTGTAAGTGATGATTTCTTGAGGAGTGCAAGCAGCGCCAATGACGATTTCCTCGACAATGCCATCTTTTATGGAAATGCCGATTTTAATGGTTGGAGAAATGTTGGCCATGTTGCCTTGTTCAAAAGCATCAGGGGCCGGGATGGGGTTTTTGAACCAATCGATAGACCTTGATGGGATAAAGTCCTTAGTTTTGAATGCGTATATGGGATGTTGGTTGGGAGGCGTGGACGCTCCTGGTGGAAAGAAGAGTGCACGGGGGTGTATCACGTCCCATGGGCAGTCAGGGTTGTTGACTGCTTCAAGTATTTACTCGTCACAATGGAAGTGATGGGAATACAAGGGGTTGTGAAGAGTGACGTTAGTCATTGTTGGTGTATGGCTGCCCCCTAGTGGTGAAGAAGGAGGGGTTAGAATGGGAGGAGTTGGCGATGATTCGATTGACATAAACCAGATATCGAAGTACCGAGGAGTACCCATGGTAGTTGGGTGTAAAGTTTCTAGTGGGGAATGAATGGGAGAGTTGGGGGGATTGGGGGGTGAGTTCTCAGATACGTCCTCTAGGAACCATGGGGGCATTGGAAGGGCCTCGGGTTAAGGGGAAATGACATGAAGAGCTGCTGGTGACAAGAGAAGGTCAACTATCGACTCGGTGGGTCGTTGAAGTAGCGTCAATTGGCACAGCCTGTATTCAATGATCATAGGACACTGATATGTAAAATGATCAAATGATTCACACAGAGAGCAAGGGCATCTCATACGTTCATTGACTGAGGTGGTGACATAACATATGTCAGTGATATTTGTTGAGGAGGATGTAGCAGGATTGGGGTTGCTCTAGAAGCTCTTGCATACTGTGGCTAATGTCTGTCGAAAGCGTGGCAGTGCCGGGCAATGGTGGGTATAATGGCCATATTCGAAACATATAGCGCAAGCGAATTTGGTGCGCAATCCTTCGCTACTTGAAGGAGGGGTGGTAGTGGTAGTACCGGTTATAGTGGCGAGTGTTGAGGGAGTTTGATTAAGTGGGATCAAATTCCGTAACTCTGGTAGGGATGGGAAATTGTTGGTCTGGTGTCCATCTTTCTCGCAAAGGGCATAAGGGGGTTGGACACGTGGAGGAAGAGGAGTTGTGGGTTCCTTCTTCCTTCGTATTCCCCCAGCTATGGTATGGGGGGGTTGTGAGGGGGGTTGTAGTGGGTATGGTGGGAGTAAGTACGGGAATCGTCATTGGGATTCCTTCTATTTGGGGGGGAAGGGATGGTCGAGGGACCATCTCTGGTGGATGTAAATACCAAACGGGAATTGATAACACCATATTGGGGAGGGTAAGCGTTGATGCTACCTGGAAAGCTTCGATGCCTGGGGGAGGGTAAAAGAAAGGAATTTGAGTGATGGCTTGGGGAACTGTCTCCCAGGCTGGGATGTGTCCTTGAGGAGAAGCGGATTCGTGTACTGTTGAGGTCGATGAGTGTGCAGGAGGCTCGTGAGGGAGGGGTTCTGCAACTATTGGGACATTAGAAATGATTGAAGCCTCCTGAGGAGGAAGAGTATCCTCTGTGTGAGTTCCATTAGATGATACGATGCATACCTGATTGGAAGGATGGAGGAGCGGTGGTGCTCCATGGTAGGTTCCTAACAATGATGGATCTTTAAAAGTTCCAGGACCCATCTCGACGAGGGGATATGCATTGTGGTTGGTCTGGATGAGAGGAAGAATGTTATCGATGTTGGCATATGGGTTAGGTTCGTAATGGGAAACCTGGTCAATGGTAACGACCTTCCCGTTGTGGGGGAACATCATTGTGAGAAAGATGGAAGAGGCCACTGCCTTCATAGCGTACATGTAGCTACGACCGAACAGGATATTGTAATCGAGCGGGGAATCAATAGCTTCTATGTCAATAAGAATGGTTTTTCCCCCAAGTTCGACGGGGACATTTTGGAAAAGCCCTTCCGGAAATGATGGTCATCTGTCATAAGCTCGTAAGGTGATGCCAGAGGGTATGAGGTCAGGGGAACCAAGTTTCTGCCATAATGATTTGGACATAATGCATGTAGATGCACCTTCATCGATGATGCACCGATGAACCGTGATGTTCTGTATTTTTACTGGGATTTGAAAAGCGATCAAGGAGGGAAGGCGAGGTTCACCGCTATCGAGATCAAACGTAATGAGCTGAGTATATACTAGGTCGAATGCCCCTAAGGTGGAAAATAATGATTTGCGCTGAGTGGGGCAAGTCTGGAGGACCTCCAAGACTGACATGGGAGCCGAGGATTGTGCTAAGTCATCGACCAAACTATAGTTATGAGCCGCCCTAGCCTGTGGGTTGTGGACATTCCTGCGCAATGGGATGCGAGGGATGCGAAGAGGTGGCTCAGTGTTAGGGTGAGGGATCACCAACGGGGGTCCCGTTGGTGCTGGGTTTGTCTCCAGAGGGATGGGAGGAGACTTGGAGGGTGTATGATACTGACGGTTACGTGTTTGCAGAAGGATTTCTTCCTCACTAGTGAGGAGGATCGTGCGATCTGATGGATTGTTTGGATTGAGGTATTGTCCCACCTGAGGTGGGGGATGTTGTGCATCTTGTTGGGTGTTTATCACACCTTGATGTGGGATAGGATTTTGTAGTACGGCAGGAGGGGGTTGTTGCATGTATTGTTGTGGTGCCTGCTGAGGGGCAAGCGGTGCTGGAGGATGGGGAAGACTGCTAGAGTCTTTCAAGCATTTGAAATCAGTGATTTGGGGGCAATGATGAGTGTAATGGCCGAACCTACCACAAAGGGCACAAGGGAAATTGGTTTTAACATTATTATTGTTTCTCCCTTGGTGTTTATTATTATTTCCCCCCTAGGGGTTTTGATTCCCTTGGTTCTGGTTTCCCCCAGTAGGTTGGTTATGTTGGGGTGGATTCCCGCCTTGACCTGGGTTGTTGTTGTTCCTGTTTCATCCTTTCTTTCTGGTATTGTTTGATGGATGGGTCGTATTCAACTGTTCAAAATTTTGATATTGTTGGACGGGAGAAGGTTGAACAAAATTCACCCCAGCATGAGGATGTGGGGGAGCCTTGGGTTGTGGGGGGCCAGGAAATGGGATGTACGGATTCTATGGAGGTAATGAGCCATAAGGTACATAGGAAGGCATGGTGATTTCACTAGTACTATAGGCTGAGGTAGAGGGGGTACCAGAACTCGTTGGAATAGGTGGATGTATAGGAGGCGCCGGTGGTGGTCCACTAATGGGTGGTGGTATAACAACAGGGTATGATTGTTGATAAGGTGGTGGGGGGTAATAAGGAGTACCCTCGTATGTCGGTGGGTATTGAGGTGTTCCATACATTGGCGGTTGTTGGGGTTGTGGACCATGATGAGTGGTGGTACCAATCAGTTCGTCTGCTGAGTGAGACATCCCAGGTTTGTCTTGGCCAAACAGTCCAGGTTTTGGGAGATCAGGAAGTACCATGTATAAGTACCCTGACTGTGAATAGATGAGGTCATATTGTTGAAATTTACTGATGGCTTCCTCTTCTGACTGAGGGAAAGCAGAAGAGACATCCTTACCAAGGAGAGAGACAAGTGATCGAAGAAACCAATCAAGACACTGTTGTTTGGTGGTTTCTGCTTTGCATAAACTACGTCGCCTACGCCACTCGTGAATGTGATTAGCGATATGTGTGGCTGAGGTTTGTTTGAAGTTAGATAGTAGTTCGAGACCATTGTCATGGCAGATTGGTAATTGGAAGAAAGTCAAGAATGCTTTGGCCAAGGACTCGAAAGTCGCATGGGACCCTGAATTCTCATCTACATACCATTTGGCTGATGGGCCAGTGAGTGTGCATTGAAATAATCGCAGTCTCACGGAATCATCCATAATGCTATTGGAGGAGCACCATAGGTGAAAGGTCATGACATGGTTGGCAGGGTCATCACCTGCCTTACCTTCAAACTTGGGTATGTCTGAAGGTATTTTGGTGGGCATTGCAGGCCAAGTGGGGTCATGAAATATAGGATCATTGGTAAGTTTACTTAGATCCGGTATGTTAAGAGAGGCCAAATATGGCATCAGGAGTGTTGGTTGAGGATTAGCTCCTTCCATGGTGTGAGTGTGTTGTGAACCTGACCCTTGAGGGGGGCTAGGTGGATTGGTACTGCCCCCTTGAGAGGAAGTTGGTCTCTCACTTCCGTGTAAAGGAGAGTGAGTGGACGGATGACCTTGGGAAGTGGACCCAAGTAATGTAGAACCAAGCAAAGATAATCCTAAAAATGTAGCACTCACAGGAGTGTGTGAAGGTGGTGTCGATGAGTGGGCGAGACCAGACACTCCTCCTAAGATAGGAGGGAGGTTGAGCAAGCACCGTGAACGACGGGGGTTCTGTGGGTCCCCTATGATGTTCGACTAGCTGAGTGAATGTGTGCAAATAGTGGTGAGAGTAATATAGAAACAAGAGCCTTTGTGGTGAGTGTTACACAATATATATATCTAAATCAAACTGTAAGAAGAAGTGTCTCATACATAATTTTTTTTTTTGAAAAAGAAGCATATATGTGGGTAAGTGGTTTTTTGTCCTCATGGGGAATAAAAAAGAAAACAAATGCTCGTGTCCTAAAAGACGTAACGTCCTTCCTCTCAAATAGCACTGGACCTTCTAATAGTACTCAACACTGGGGTCTGAAGCCACTGGAAGAGACACTAGTGAAGGATGAAATAATTGGTTATAATGAGGGGTAAAGCGGGCATATCCCGAAAGAGCTGGCGATACTTCCCAATAGCCACACAAAATCCAATCAAGGTGAAATTGCAGCCCACAATTTCCACCTGGGTAGATGTCCTAAATTTGGTCACTAGGTACCTCGGTCAAAGTGCGACATTTATATTTTTGGCCTAAGAAATGGGTCACGGGATGGATCCTGTCCAAGAGGTGGGTGCCTCAAGGGGGGACGCACAGAATAACTAGACCTCAGCCTTCAACCCTTTACGGGTATCTCCCTGCCTTATGGTATTAGGAACAATTGACTTGGAGGATTTTCAGTTCCCTATTTGACAACGTCTATTGTTTTGCAAATAAGAGAACCAAATAACGGGGAGTTATTTGGATGCCTATCCCCGAAATCCTACCTAGACTAAAAATTTTCTTTTGGCACCTCCTGTGGAGGAAAACTTAGTGAGTTTTTAGAAATATTTTAGATGTAGTTGTTTTGAGAGGATGGGGGTGTGAGCCAACCTCGTTGAATTAAAATGGGAGTGGATAGTTTCGTCAAGAAAAGGGTGGGGTGTTTTCGGAATCCTTTTGAAGGAAACTTACTTTGACCTCCACGTTTCAAGAAGAAGCTATGTGAGTGATAAGTGACTTTTGTGTGTGAGTGAAAGTGTGCCAATTTTTAGTGAATTAGGTTTCACCTTGCTGCATGTGGAATTCACTTGGTCCTTACAAGTGTTGATTACCTAATTAACTAAGTGCCTTTGTTACAACCTTGCGTAATTCAAAAGTCCCTAGGAAGCTAGCATGTGGACATGTGGGTCCGTTACTATCCCTTTAAATCCCTATTGTGATGTAATCTAAGAAAAGCTTTGAAACTATCCTAGATTGAACATGTGGGCATGTATGGGCCCGTTACAAAACCTTTAAACTCTCCTAGTGTTTTGATCTAAGAAA